>JAUZNJ010028677.1:0-15920 GCA_034780135.1 Jordanella pulchra | reverse complement strand
TTTTGTTTGGTTTTTTTTTTATTATTATTTCTAAACATTTGGGAGTTCAGTGATAGATGGTGTAAACACAGGGCAGTGATTAACCTTCCCTGGAGGGGCTAGCTGACCAAAATTACTCCAGGAGCTCATCAACTCGCACAGGAGGGACACCGGAAAACAGTGAAGCTCTAAAGATGTCAAATGCATCAATTAAGGTTCATGACTCAGAGAAAACAAATTCTTGGCTTTACTTTTTTAAATTCTTGACAGTCCTTTAGTGTGGCCTAGTTAAAATATTTATTCTGATAAGTTATTCATGCTAAAATTAATTGGGTTTTATCTACTCTTTATATTTTGAATATATTCACAGGTTCTACTGTGTTGCTTTATAATTAGGATTGTTTCTCTTTTAATTTCTACAGAACATATCAAGATGAGACACATAATATGGGACAATTTGGAGTCATGGGTGTATAGTGTACTTTAGAGAGACCCACTGGTGGGGAGGGGGATTCGTAAGTGGGGTGTCATGCACGTCTTGACCGCAGGGGGGCTGCCTTGAGTTACTCCTGCTCCTCCTCCTTCTTCGCCCACAGTGTTTAGCATTCCCAGAAATCTGCGTCCAGCGCACCAAAACAGCCCGGATGGCAGGAAATGTGGCATGAAAGAGACGTGTGGCCGAGCAGCACCGGCACCGTTTATCGAGCGTCCCTGAGCCGAACATGGACCTGAGGAGCCGGGACGGTACCGCTGGAGCACCGCTGACACAGCGCAACACAAAGCGTGTGGAGAAGCGCGCACTGGTTTAGCGTCTGCGGATCATTTCAGCGATTTTGATCTAACTGACGCGCAGAGGACGCAGCTTGGAGGCTGGAGGGCCGAACACAGCCGCCCGGGCTGCTTTTTTTCTTTCTTTTTTCCTCTACAAATATAAAACAGATCTGATCCTAATCAGCGCAACACCTCCGGCTGGATAAAGAAGGAAGAGGAGGAGAAGAAGGAAAATGAGGTAAGCTGCTGCGGCTCCACGCGCTCCGTTTGACGCGTCATGACAGATGCTCTGCCCTCTGCCTGCAGCTCCATTCACCGTCTGAATATCGCTGCAGCAGCTTCGGCTCATTTATCAGCTCGTTTCTGGCATCCAGGGGCCTCCTCCACCCTCCCTTCCGTCTACAGGGTTCGTTTTACCTAATCCTGTCTGTTTTCCTTTCCATTGTCACCACCGGACCCGCCCTGTGTGCTGAAAGCCCGGACTCCGGCCCGGTTCGTGTTGTCATGGAAACGACAGCATCATCTATTTCTCCAGATCAGCGATAAATAGATTTTAATAAGGCCTGCTTTGGTGAACATGACTGCCATATGGGGGGGGGGGGATAAGTGGGGGTGCTAATGGCAGCAGGAGGAGGTGGAGGGGGATGTTTATTCTAGTGGTTGCCAGGCAGGTTAACAGCCCACCCCCCACCCACCACACACATGCTCCTCCTGGATGGATCCAGCCGTCTGCTCAATCTTCTGTTTAAGTTCTGTGCAAAATTCATGAAGTCTTCTTTTTTTCCTGGTCGTTCAAACCTCCCCCGTTGGACCGGTTCGGTTCGGTTTTTTTGTTTGGTTTCTTACACTGCTCCTTTCAGCTCTAACACTCTCCACTGGAAGATCTAAATACTCCTCCTCAGTAGATTCAGAACCAGCAGCTGAGCTGCTTCGCTGTCAGAAAGTAAACATGTAGGAACCATGTGGCTCCATCCAGCTCTCTTTCTGTGTAGCTCAGCTCATTGGGTCTTGTATATGTATATTTTTGCAAGAGGCAGATCTGCTCTTTGACTTTGGTTCAAAAGGGTTGTCTTAAACCTCCACAGAAAAATAACAAGGTGACCCGACTCTACTTTTGCAGAGAAGGATCCATAACAGCCCAGCTTCACTCCTTGATTCCTTATATAATAATGTTTATGTATTTTTATTTGTGCATCACCCAAACAAAATAAGCACATTCGTTGTATTTTCACATTGTTTCAGCCATGCATTATTTTACATCATATTTAATGTAACCTCTTTCTCGATGAGAGGTAAGCATGTGGCACGAGTTGTCTGTGCTGCACTATCTCTCATGGTGGTGACTCATTGCTGGAGATGTGGAATAATGGAAGGTAAAATGCTGAGCTGTACTGCAGGCTGCTGCTGCTGAGGTGATCAGAGGGCAGCTCCACGTGAGCCAACGTCATCCTTCTCCAAGCTTTTTACTGCCAGAGAGAAGAGACACGATAAAGCTTAAAATTTAATGGGAGAGAGCCCGAAACTGAAAGGGAAAAAGTTCCTTTTTAACTGTCTGTGGGGTTGTACTTGTATTTATTTTTCTTTGAGAAATCATTAATAGCCTTTAATTAAAAGAAAGTTTCAACTCCTCATGGCCGTTTGGAGGTAATACTGCTATTTGTTTTATTTTAAGCTGTTTTTGGAGTGTTGAGTGGATAAAAAACAGGTTGTTAAATTGTTTCTTTTTCTTAGCGTCACAAAAAAATCACATTTTTCCGTATTGACAAAAAAAGAAAAACCCTTGGAAACCTGATGGAAATACTATAGAGTCCGGTAATGTCGTTAACATCAACTGATGCGTTTCTTTATGGTTTACTTCACATTAGTTTTCAATTGAAAGTAATACATTTGTCCACCAGGTGGCGACATCTTTCTGCCATTCAAGTCCTACAGTTTAGAAGGTTTTTTTAAACTTACGAAAATAAAATACCTGTGTATATTTTTGAAAGTTTGCATCCCTGTTTATGTTAAACTATAGTGTGTTTGTGCGTCTGTTTGTTTGATTATGGTATTATTTACTCGTTTGATTTATAGGCTACATATTTTGTAAACAAAACACTGCAATGTACGTTTACTGAAATTAAGATGGATCAAACCAAAATATTATTAACATTTGATATAAATATTTTAGGTTGAATTTGACTGAATCAAAAAGATATTTAGGGTAATTTACATTTTTGTCCATTGTAGTTTTAGTTATTTCTAATAAGACACAGAAACAAAAGAAAACCAGATTTTTGCTTCAAAATCACTGTTTATCTGTCTCAAAACGTAATAAAACCAACACAAACAATTAAAAAATCTTGTTTATTTAAGCATTTAAAGATTAATTTTCAGGGTTTTTTTTACATCTTTCTCTGGCTGTATAAACTATCTGCGCTTGAGCTTAAGGTGACAGAACCCATGGATATTTAACATCCCAGACCATCAGTCCACCGCCGCCGAGCTTCACTGTTAGGAGGATCTGTTAGATTTAGATGTTAGATTTATCTTTCGCTTTTGTTTTGTCTGTCAGCAGCTTGTATTGCTGAGAGTCATGTGGATGTGATGTGAATGGAAAATGTCCGATCAGCCTCTGTCTGAAGGGGTTCTGCCATGGATGCCAGCGTTGCTCCAGTGTCTCTTTCTTTTTGCTGAATCATGACCTGAGCTGAAGAAACTGAAGTCTGCAGTGCTTTGCATATTGGCTCTCTAGTAACCTGCTCTCACTCTCCTGGGAAGGTTTCCCTGATGTTTAATGAAACAAGCTAAAGAAATGACTATTAATTCTTTCCCAGACTGATTGTCATCAAGGACTTTGTTTCTTTGTTTTGGAGATCTTTTAGTCCAATTCATGTGGCCAGACTGGTTCTAATGATCTGACAGGTTTGGCAAGTGAACTGGATTAGGATTTATCTGCTGATCTGACTAAAAAAGTAAACATTTTTTACATTAGCTCTCCTAAAAGCTTTTAATGCATTTTATGAAACCTCTTTATTGGCACTTCTGTTTCAGACTTTCTCAGATCTAAGTTACACATTTCCTCCCATTTTAAGCACACAAAATCCACTAATCTTTTAAGATTGCTCTTTGTTTCCTGTACCTCGGCTTGTCGTGGTAAAGAAGCTTAATGTCTACGTTGCCTCAGACAGATGGACCCTTGCTTGAGGATAAACTTGCATAAAGCCGCACAGTAACAACAGAGAATTATGTTTCGTATGTTGCTGCTCAGTTTGTCTGTACTGGAGTAATTTAACGGATGGTTGACACGCCGCGTTCGGAATGAAGCTGCCTTAAAGCGTTTTCACATGTTCAGGCTGCGGACAGGCACATGTAAAATCCCTCCTTTAATTTCTATCCAGTGGAAGTCTTTCCTCAGAAGCTGGACGAAGTGACTGGTCTGCACAGATCACATGTTCTCTCCCTCTCCTTCATTCCCTTTTCCTTCTCTGTTGCAGCACTCTTCATCTTCCTCGCCTTTCCTACCCCTCCTGCTCTCTCTCTCTCTCTGTGCCTCATACTTTGCTGGTCTGGTGGTTTCTTAAAAACATTTTTTGAGGATGTAAAGTGAGGAGAGACTGAGTGTGCTGCAGCATGTGTAGCTCTCTGTCCTCTCAGGTCAAAGCTTCCCCTTCACCTCCATAATCAAACCCTTTTATATTTCCTCTCATCCTGTCCTCGAGGAACCCGTCTTCTCCAACGACATGTATTCCCTGGATGATTTCGGGTAAGGCCTCACCGTCTCTCTTTCTGTGTTTGCGGAGTTGAGTCGCTGTCGGATCGGTTATGGAATGTGTGGGAATGATTCTTCACTCCTGAGGGTTTCTTTTTAAAGCTTGGCTCGGCTTTCAGGCCACATAATCTGTTTTCTTCTCGAAAGAAAATTTGTAGGATTGCTTGTCTAAGAGGAAAAAAATGGGATTTTTCTGCCTTTTCTTCTGTGTTTTTAATGAAAACAATGCGAGAAAAGCCACTGACCTTTTTTCTCAGATATCCATTCCCACATCCTCTGTGTTTTCTTCACCCGGAGAGAATTGACTTTTGATTGGGTTATTTCACATTTTTCCAAGGAAATTGAACGAGTTTGTTGCTGCCTGTCAGTGCAGCTAATTCAGAGTAATAGTCTGAGTCAATGCATCAAATAAATAGGAGAGACGGGAAGAAAAGGATAGAGAATGTTAATCTAGGATTGCTGAATGAGCTGGAATACCAAGAGCCAGATGACATTAAGACAAAGAGGTTTGTGCATAATATGGCAGATTACAGCTGCTTCATGCTGATTTGTTGCAGCTAAACTACAGATGTGGGTCAGAAGGGATAATATCATTAGTTTAGGATTGACCGCATGAACTCCAGTAATCTATTGCAGCCAGATCAAATATGAACCCACTGTGCATCTTGCATGTAGGGAAAGTGGCTCAGATTGTCATTTCATCTTCCAAACCTGCGTCTCTGATCATTAGATCTGGTTAAACATGAAGGTCAGGGTGTTTGCCTGCAAACGATGGTGCCACTTCCCTTCAGAGATTTGTGACTGAAGCTATGAGGATAGTGGGGGTTGGTGTTTGCATTGTACAATCTGTATCTATGCCCTCTAGCCTGTGGCCTGATTGGCATCTAAGGACATTTGGAATAAATTATTGATATAATCTGAGGCGATCAGTGTGCTGATTTTTTGCTATTCTCTAGTCATAATAAACAAGTAAATCTAAATTAATAAATGCATTTATTTCAGACGATTTCTATGACAGAAAGTTATCTTCTAAACAATACATACAAATAAAATGTTCAGAAAAGAACAACATACACCAACCAAGTTTTTAAAGGAATTAAATAAACTATGGATCATTTTCCTTCCACTTCTCAACATTACTCTCTGCATTTGTCATTTAAAGCAAATAATGTACAATTTTACACGACGTTCATGTTAGTAGTGTAGATTTACTCTGTTTCTAATGAATGATGGATATTTATTTAATCAGCAGTCTATTGCCTCACCAGACTGCTTATATTCTTGTTCCTCTGTGTCTGCATTGTAATGGACAGTTTCCCCATGGTTCCCAATCACTCCTGTAGCAGAACAATCCCACAGCATGATGCTGCCACCCCCATGCTTTACAGCTGGGTTGTTCTTAGCTTTGCAAGCCTACCCTCCTTTCTCTAAAAGAATATAAGAAGGTGGTCATTATAGCCAAAAACTTTGGTTTTAGTTTCATCATAAGCAAAGACATAGATATAAACATATATTTAAAGATATTTTTTATGCTTTTAGGAAAGTCAATTCTTCTTCACTAGCTGCCCATCCAGCCCATGTTGGCACAGGCCTTTATTTCTTCATTTTCAGTTTTTTGGAGTTTTTTCCCAAACGATTTGCTGTAGGTGTTGATAGCTGTAGGCAGGAAGGATCCTCTGTAGTGGTCTGTCTCGCACCTAGTCAGGTGAAGCCTCTGACTGAAGACGGAAACAGCCTGATAAAAAGGATACTAACTGTTGTCCATAATTTTCTTCACTTTATGAAAAATTCTTCTTTATTAAATCATCTCTAATGGTTCTAGAGGAGTTCCTAGAACAGAGCCGACCTTCTTTATTAGCTCATTGAAATTCTTTAAGTCATTTGCTCTGATGCTGTTACTCCAGCAGATGATAGACAAAGAGATCACACTCTCCCTAACAGACTTATAGAAGATATGTAACATTGTGCTGCAAACACAAAAGGACCTAAGCTTCATTAAGAAGTCCAGTCTGCTCTGCTCCTTCCCTTAGACGGCTTCACAGTTGCATCCCCAGTCCAGTTTGTTGTCCAGGTGAACACCAAGGTATTCATCATCTCCCTTGTTTTGTTGACATTCAGGATCATATGATTGTTTTGTCCATCTCTATTGCACCCAATGACTGCAGACTCATCTGAGTATTTCTGCAGGTAACAGGACTCTGTCTGGTACTGGAAGTCAGAGGTCTAGCGAGTGAAAAGGAATGGTGAGAGTACTGTCCCCTGTGGTTCTCCTGTGCTGCTGACTACTTGATCAGAGAGTTGACCCTTCAGTCTAACAAACTGTGGTCTGTTTGTCAGGTAGTGTTTGATCCAGGCAATGGTTGATGCGTCCACCTGAGTCTTCTGGAGTTTCTGACAAAGTTAATCAGATGGAAGCGTGCTAAATGTTCTGAAGAAATCAAAGAACATGATCCCCACAGTGCTGTGTGCCTTGTCTAAATGACAGCTGGTTTGTTGTAGCAGGTGTATGATGGCATCTTTAACCCCAACTCCACTGCGATAAGCAAACTGCAGGGGGTCCTGATAGCTGCTGGTTTGGTGGCTCAGGTGGACTAATAGGCGTCTCTCTCAAACCTTCGTGATGTGGGATGTCAGGATTGTTGAGTTTTATTGGCACTGGAACAAGACAGCAGGTCTGGAACCGTTTCAGGCTAAGGTTGTAGGATCCCACAAAGCTGCTCTGCAAAGACCTTCAGGACTCTGCGGCTGTCACCATCAGTAATGGCAGAGTACAGTGTTATTCATTGCATTCTTTAGGAATTACCATGACGATTGAGATTTTTATGTAGCTTTAAATGTCAGTCTGAGCAACATAGTGGGTCGCTTTGTGGCTGTTGATGGATATTTAACATGAAACACTCCTGCAGCTAGAGTGTCGCACTGGTGTGTATTCACCCACCACATTCATCCTCTGAGGCAGAGGGCAGCCCTCATCAATATTAATCCCCACAGTACGGGCCACTGGTTGTTAATTCAGGGTCGGCTGAGTGGCTCTGGGAGCTGTGGTGGGGGGTGGGAGCAGGAACCCCAACAACAGACCAAACCGACGGTACCACGTGTTGATGATGGAAGGGGGCAGGGCTAAGGATATGAGGTAATCTCCCCTGGGTTAACAATACGACAATAGCACAGAGGATCATACTCACGCTCAGTCAGACAGCTGGCAGGTCAATGACTTCATCTCAGCCTGTCTGTCAGTCATCCCTTTGTTTGTGGAAGGATGGATTATTGGTATCACTGTGGATTCAGCAGTGCATGAATTCAGAACCACTGGATGCTTCTCAACTCATCTCTTAATCAAAAGGATGTTTTCTTCCTCATCTTTACGGCTCTTCTTTCTAATGACGTTACTCTGGTTGAACCTGAGGACTAAACTTGTCCTCCGTGGGTTTTAGTTTTGTTTTATAGGGTGCCGCTGTTTCTCTTTTCACCAAAATGGACATACATCGGGTTCAAGCTGTGCGTTACTGCCTTCCCCAGAGTGTCAGTGATTCAGGACTGTTTTACAGCCATATCGCTGCCAGGTTTGTGGTGACACTTTGTTTGTCTGGATGAGCATCTCCTCTGTCTAAATGTCAGAGAGGGGTGATGTGAAATGTCATGGAAAACAATTTACCATTAATTTAATGTGTACAGAATGAGATCGTTAATAAATCGGTAAGGTTATTATGGCTAAAAACAGCTTCTAAACATTCCTGCAGCACAGATGGACAAATCTTTCCTTTTTTGTATTTTAATCAGAGCTAAAATACTAATCTGTAATCTTAATCTGCTCTATAGAAACAGAATTGAGGTTATTTGGGATTAGTTACTGTGTTTGTGACTGACTTAAGTGCAGTTTGCTGGTTTGTTTTTCTGGTGAAACTGAAGCGGATGAACGTTCTTATAGATCCTGTCTGATTGTGTCTTTCCAGTGAAAGCCAGAGATTCTCTGTGCGACTCCACTCCGAGCTTCGTCTTTATTCTGAGCACTCTGCAGATTTAAACAGAAGAGCTGAGCAGAAGAGCTGAGCTCTTTGGAGATACAGCCTCCATGCATTTTTAATTCACATGTGTATTAAACAAAGTTCAGCTTTTGGCTGAGGCAGCAGTCCTTCAGGCCAGCGGTCTTCTCTCTCTGCAGGAGTGATTTGAACCGAGTAGCTGCTGCTGTTCCAGATGTTTAACAAACAGCTCTGAGGCCTTGTTTTCAAGATGGAGATTTTTTTTTTAAGAAAACGAGGAACAGTAAGAGCTTTTGTGTTTTCTCTGCTTGTAGTTTCCTGATATTTTGTGTGGGATATGGAATGCCCTGTCAAAGTGTTAAACTAAAACATCCATACTTCTGCTTTGGTCATTCAGGGCTTAACAAAGCTTGGTTATGCCATTTTTTGTCGTTTACATGCGTTGTTCAGAAGAGGGAAGGATGGAGATTAGATAAATACACAATCTCTGGAAGTAGCTTAACATCTGGGATTGGCATGTTTAGGCTTTAGAACAGATTATAAACCTAAACCCCAAAAAAGAAATATTTTGTCTTTGTTTGATTTCTTACTTGCAAAAACATTTCTTGGCAATAAATCTCAAATAATTCTAAAGCCTTTTTATTTTCTTATTAATGGTGCAGCATTTGGTAGGAAAATGCTTTTGTAGGTTAAGCTACGAAGTTGAGTCTATTGGTTTTCTTAGCTGCGCCTCTACCAAAGACTGACAGCTTTTTGCTGGAGGTGCTGTGATGCTGAGGGGTAGCATCTCCCTCACAGAGAAAACAAGGGTTGTCAACATTGGATATAATCTACAGCTGAAAACTGTCCAAGAGTGAAGTAAAGGACTGGTCATTGAACTCCAGCATCAGTTAATAAAACTAGCACAGCACAGGTAGAAAGTAGAGTCAGCAGATGCTTGGTGAGTTTGTCCACTGAAAGGTAGCGTATCAGGAAAAATGTCTGAAAGGTTTTAAACCAACCACCCCCAGGGATTTAAAACTGCTCTATGGTGAGTCGGGTGTGTCTTTAGTTACCCACACTGGTGATGTCCAGCTGTAAGGAAAAAATCCCAGTTCAGAAGAGCTTCATTCAAGCTGCATTGTGATTTCTGCTCCAGTTTTGACCATTGTTGTAAATCTGACCTCCACAGGTGTCAGCCCTGTCATTTTTACCCATAGCAGGCTTGTTAATAGTGTGTATCTGTGAGCCTCGCAGTAGTTGGTTAAAAATGACATCAGTGCATGAAACCAGCTAAAACTTCCACTTTTTTTAACACATAACTGTGGCTGAAACAATTAATCAGATTAACTGTTATTAATCGATTATTGAAATAATAATCTACTAATTCAATAATCGATTCATCGTAACTGGAGTATAAAGACTCTATAATATGCCTTTAGCTGACAGGGCAACCCACCTAGAGCTGTTTCACCAAAATTGTAAAAAAAGGAAAAATAAATATTTTGCATTTGAGATTAAAATCAATATGCTCTATCCAGTGTTCCTTAAATGAAAAAGTTTTAGTTTCACCTGGTTTAATTCAATAAAAAAATCTTCAAGGAACCGTTTTCTATCTGATTGTTGATCAATTAATAAAAAAATATCTACAGATTAATCAATTATTAAGATAATGGTTAGTTGTAGCTCTATTCATAACCTATTCATGGTTTCCTTCTAGTAGCTGTCAAAAGGTTAACCAAGGATACTTCCTGTATACAGACAATTATTAATGTGATCCATGGACATCAGCAGACGGTTCATACTTAGACAAGAAATATAAAGGAAATATAGAAATACAAAGGTCAATAAAGCATAGCATCTGCTGTCCCTAGAAACCTCTTCTACTGCACAACCAGTACCTGCAGTCACCTTGATGGTCTGGCTGTTGATTCTGCTAAAGATTCCTGTTGTGTTAATTTAGTAATAATTAAGCTGATGTTGTTTACGATGAGCAGCTGAATCCTCTTATGTTAAACCGTTGTGTCATTTTCCCTCATCCTTGGGTTTCCACCTCTTGAGGCCAAGTTTTTGTGTGACACCAGTTTTTGTGATTCCCTTTTACCAATCACTTCTAAGCAGAGGGTCCTCGTTGAAAGTAAGAGGGCTCACCTTTTTCTCTTCTGTGGGCATTAAGCCGTTACACATCCCCTCGACTTGTGACTGTCAAGCTTTTTTACCGAAGAAGCAGATGGATTTCCTTTTTAAAGCGACATGTTGTTTTTGCTTTGCTTTATAAATGAGACATCATTACTCCATATATGCTAATGAAAATTACGTTTTAAATTGGTCTGTATTGCCAGACTCTCATTTTAAGAAAGGAAAAAGAAATTAAAAAAAAAGAAAATTGAATGTTTGTGTTTTGGTAGAAAGAAAAAGGCTGAAGATTAAGTGTTTTTTTTTTTAGTATTGTCAAGTTTGTTGTTGTAGTTTACTGTTATCAAAAATAGATTAAACCTGTTCTTTAAAAGTTCTCTCTCCTCTTTGGATTGATGTGATGTGGTTCATATTTCCTTGTACTTGACAACACTGGATCGAAGTGCTCAAGATGCTTCAGCTAAACGATCTGTAGTATTTAGAAGTATTTCAAGTGTTTCAATTTAAAACCAAAATGTCTAATATCTTAAAAACTTCATTAGTATTTTAAGCCTGACAATCGAACAGAACCTGACCGGGCTCCTCACTCCTCCTCATCCATAAAGTTGGCCTGTTCTGTTTTTAGTTCCTGGTGCCTGTTTCCCTGCCCGTGAGCAGCCTATGAGCAGTACTTTCCCCCGGGGAACAGATTAGAGGTCTTGCGCTGGAGTTAAGTTGTGGTTAATTTAGATTTAAAACTGGTGTGAGGTAATGATCCGCCCGACTTGGCTCAGTCTCTAATCCAACCTGTCAGTCAGCTGAACCCTGCACCCACCGGAGCGCCGCGCTGTAAATAAACGTGCAGACCTACACCCAAAGCGGCAGTGTTGTTCCTAAATACCCATTAAACTTTAGAGACTATACAGTCCTCAGGGTTAATGTAGTAATTACAGAAATTAAATATATTACCTCCACATTGGAAACAAACTAAGGGTGTGAATCATTTTTTTCCTGGTTTCTGTGGTTGTAAAGATTTGGTGAGCTAAAAATACCCAGTCTTGTTATTTTTGAGTGTATGTACAGTATGGGTACCATGATATATTATATACTGATGGACAATTATATGTTTCTAGTCCTGCTTGGGCAAGAAAGCAAAGTCACAAAGCAGGGCGGGCTGATTCAATCTGAACAAGCTGGTGAATGTAAGCAGTGGTTTGCATTTCAGTCATTTCTCTCAACTTTGCTTAATTCTTGGGTTGAACTAAAGTTTGTTTATGTCATAATGACAAAATTATGCAACGCTTGATAAGCTTTTCAATGCTGGGTCAAATTACTTGGAACCCACAGGGTTCTTTATAGTGAAGAACAAGAAATATGATTAAGTACATTATGGTGATATTTTGACTTCCTTTCTTGGGGTAAAACCAATAAATAGGGGTCAATTCAGCTGAAATGTGTAATAATTGACAAGATGGTACTAAATATAACAAAAAATATCCATACTGGAAATATAGTTCAGTTTTACATCTGGATTATTTCACTGTACTGTCTTCCCGAATTTGCTGCTGATGCTAATAAAAAGTGATTTTTTTTTTCTTGTTTTTGAAACAAACATGTCTTTTACAGTTTAAAAGGGATCTGGCCAAGAGGTTTTGTCTTCTTTTTTCTATTGTTAAACAAAGATGCATAAAACCGTAACATTAAAACTGAAGTGCAACATTTTTCCAAAATGATAGTTTTCATCTGTAGTCCTGGTGTGAAAAGGTTCCCTGAAGAGGTGTACAGCAAATTAATACATTACAGAAACATGAGTTCTATTTTATTTGTTTTTTTCTAGTAATTCTGCATATTTGATTCATAGCATTTTGTTTTTCAGAACTCCGTATTTGTAAATTTGTCATCTTCATTTGTGAGCTCAGACCAACAGAGATCCATTAATGTGCTGCCCATGTCGATTAAGCTAATATTTAAACAGTTAGCCTTTAGCCATCTGGGAGTTTTACTCTTTCACTTGCAGATATGAGCTTTATGACCTTTTCTAGTTGTTCTCAAACATCAGCGTTAGCTTGTGGCATAAATACAGCTAGCATTTGACATCGTTTAGCCTTTTGGGTTTTTTCCTGTCCCCGGACCCTGCTTTTATTTGCCTTGTTAGCTAAAGAGAGTTGCATTTTATTTTTGTTTTTTGTTGTTTTACCATTTTAGCAGAGCTTATAGTGTAATTTACCCCAACATAAAAGCGTAACCCTGTGCCCACAAACAAACTGTGTAAGCACTGGGATTTAGCAGGAGTTTTTTCTGAACGAAGGAAAGTGGCAGCTAGCTTAATTTGATATACTGATGCATGGAGATGCAGCAGAGCAACACTAGAAGTGATGCCCTGCATACATTTTGTGTGAATTTCTCCGCTGTGAGATCAATAAAACTCATCTAATCTAATTTTTTGAGAGAGACTTTGTGGAAACCAGGGGAGCTACTGGTTCAAAGTGCTAACTGGTTAATACCTGAAGCAATTGCTGTAGGGTCAAGGTGGACCAAATCGGTCACTATGAGTTTTGTGTGTAAGTGAGTAGCTTACAGGGCTATGATTTAAAAAAAGCATATATTAGTGACGAAAGTATGTACCTTTGAAACCAAGAGGAAAATGATCTGCACTTGTCAATGTTCAACCATAAGGGAGCAGCACTAAGACCATTTTAGGGATAGATATTTCTGAGTTAAAAAGCATTTTTGGTTTAGTTACACTTTAAGCTTCCAGCTACAGCTCATTGTTTGGGTCAGGTGAGCAGCTGGAGGGGGGGGAGGAATTAATGTCACTGTTGTCGTTCTTGTTGTGTGAAATGTGAACGGCTCAGTCTTGATTTGGATGCAAATAAGTAGCTTTGAATTATTCATTTTCGTGTTGCTGACTATATGGAAACATTATTATGTTATTTTAGCAACTGTAATGTTTGTACAGTCAGAAGGAAGATAGGATGTCAATTTTTCTGCTTCT
This sequence comes from Jordanella pulchra, assembly GCA_034780135.1. Taxonomy (NCBI): domain Eukaryota; kingdom Metazoa; phylum Chordata; class Actinopteri; order Cyprinodontiformes; family Cyprinodontidae; genus Jordanella; species Jordanella pulchra. The sequence goes on along the minus strand of JAUZNJ010028677.1, from coordinate 2,347 downwards.
CTTTCTGCTGTTTATTTACCAAACCACTCCTGGATGAAACCTCTTTGAGGCTGACTTGATGTCTCCATAAGCAGCAGCACCAACCAGGGATGCATTAGACCGTGTAATTATTCCTGCTGCTGCACATAGAAGCCTCTCTGGGTGCTTTTGTCATTCAACAGTTTGATCTAGTTAATTAGCATGAAACAAAATGGATTATTTGAAGAAATAAAGTTGTCAGTTTGCAGGATATCTCTCGCCTGGCGCAGTCACGTGACAAATTACAATATTATTCAGAGGAATCTGAAAAGTGGTACAGAGGAGGTGTTCAAGAAGACTTTTTGTGTGATTATGTAATGTGCATTTTTATGTAATATTCATCCTCCTTAATTTCATCTTTAGTAAAAAAAAAATCTGAATATCCTGGAAAAATAGATGTTTTTAGTAATTAAATGAAAAAGTTTAACTGGTATGGGTTCATTACACAAAGAGGTATAGATTTAAGTAGTTAGGCTTCATAACTTATAGCTTATAGCCAAATGTTACTTGATCAGAGAGCTGGATTATTACACAAGATAAATATAAAGGACCTTTGACAGAAATGTTATGTTATGGCCATACAGCTTAGAGATCTTTATACTAGATAATAATAGAACTTTAGGTAAAAAGAAAGCAAAGAGAGCAAAAAGCAGCCTCGGTCACAGCCTCGGCAACTTCCTCCAGACTGTCCAATAAAGCCGAGTCAACCTCCACATCCATCTCAGCTCGAAGCAGAAATAAATCCTCCATGAACTGAGCCAAACGAAACTGGAGGGAGTCATCGAGTTTGTTTCTGTCGACGTCATTTGCCAAAGACCCTGGCTGCCAGGGGATGGCTGTCAAAGAACCTTCCATCAGGCAAATGATCAATCAAAAGGTCTCACATACTGGAGTCCAGGCCTTTGGTCTACGCAGCAGCAGTAGGTAGGATCAGACGCACCACTCTAACCAATCTGCAGAAGACAAACGTTAGAGCCAGCCACCTCATTAACATATGGAAACAGAAAGGCATAAATAAATAGATGTGGAAATGTAGAAACACAGAAATATATGTAGGGAGAAATAAAGAAAAGTAGAAATAAAGAAAATACATGAATAAACAAATACGAATACAAGTTAAAATATAGATTTTGCCTGCTTTATGAGCAAAACATATTTATGTATTTTAATTTATTTATTGATTTATCTATACATTTATACATTAATAATGCATTTATTTTTAGATTAATGTCATATATTTATATCTGTATTCATTTATATATTTATTTTTTGGTTTTGTCTTCCCCCTGAACAGTTAAGTGGTTATTTACCAAGTTAATCCAAAAATCTGCAGCTTTCAGGTTTACTGTTATTTTCAAGCATTCAGTGTCTTGAGATGAGTTAATCTTCATCTTTGCAGGCAGAAACACTGAACAGTGTTGCATTGAAATAATTAGTCTGATTGTGGGCTCATTTCTGTTGCATTAGATGCTGTAGTAACGTCACACATACGCAATGATCCCTTTAAGCTGCGCAGTGCTCATACATTCTCAGGGCAAAAGAGAGTCAATTTTAATTTTGAAATATATTTAAGAGTTGTATTTTTATTTATATACATTTAATAAAACGGGAGTATCCTTTAAAAAAGTTCAGCTAACGTCATTAAAGAGCGCTACATGTCCATAAATAAATAATTAAACAAGAAGAATCTGCGGCGTTCCAAATATTTATCAGTCTAGGATTCCAGAACAATGAAACTCACTGTTTTGTCAGCTTAAGAGACACACCTGTTCATTCTCAGCACGTTCTCAGATATGGTGGCTGCAGCTCTTAGATATAAGGAGCTGATGGAGGGCTCACAGCTTATGGATATTTGCAAGCATCCAGTGCTGATTGAGAAAGATTTAGTTAATTAATAATATCATAACAGCATCCAGGAAGCATTTTGAAGTCGCACAAAAACTGGAGAAGGAAGAACGACAGAAAAAAATTGAATTTAAGTCAGATTTGTTCATATTGTAGAGACATTTATTTTTATTTATGGATATTTTAAACTGTTTTATAATTTATATTAGGCTAAATGAAAAACTTGTTTCATTAAATATCCAAAAGACAAAGAGTTTCAGGAATTTATACTGTATCACAAGCTTCAGCACACATTTTTTTTGTGCAAAATGTAAACAAAAAGTTCTGTCTGATATATGTAGCGTCTAATTTCTACCAAAGTGTGCACATCTGATGTGGCCCACAGTGGTCCTCAGTGCACTCAGGCTTATATCGTCACCTTCTTAAAATAATTGCCTAAGTCATTTTTTTTCAAAAATGATTTTTTTGCCTAAATCATCTCTTC
>JAUZNJ010028675.1:0-15922 GCA_034780135.1 Jordanella pulchra | reverse complement strand
ATATTAGCCGACCCCCCTGAAACCCCCGATACGTCTTACAATCGGGGGTGTCTTACTATCGGGGAAACACGGTAGTTATAAGCATGTGTTCTTGTCTAGGTTTTCGTATCAAGGTTAGCATTTTACCTAGCATTATCCAATGACGGCACCCCACCTGACAAGAGACTGCCCATGCACTTCATACTTGTCACACAACCTTTGAAAGCAGGGGTGGCTTTGCCACAGGGAGGTTTTGTAAGATTACTTAACAAGCATGTCTATCAAGTGGCAGTTAAGTTGGCTAGCATTAGTACTGCGTTAGTATGCCGTCATCCTTTGCACCTGTTTTCTGTATTAAGGGGGTTGACGGCCCCTTCCGATATAATGATAAAAAAAAACCAATAAAAACAACAACAACAACAAAATGGAGTTGACTTGGTTAGCAAAACTTGCTAATTGGATTTTATCTTAAAAAAACTTGGAGGTATCAGCAAATATTGTCTTGTCATCCAAGCAAATCGATGCGTTAGCTAATGTATCATAATAGAGCTGGTTTGCTCTGCTTTTTTTACTCACAGGAAATATTCCTGTGGTAAACTTTAATCATATCTGAGTGAAGTGTTTTACCCTCTGCTTATCGCCTTGTTTTATTTGATCAGTTTCAGGCTTGTCTCTGGAGTAAAGAATGAGTCGACCTTAATTTGCTGTGATCCATTCATATGAAGAGTGTCCTTTTCATACATAACAGCTGGGTCAGGATACTGCTGGAAGAGATTGACTTCATTATTACGTTCACCTGTAAAATGTGCCGGGAGCTTTTCCTGTGTTTGCTTGTGAGTAACAGGGGGTCAGTGTTTATGCGATGTGTGTCTCATTCTCTTCAATACCCCTCTCTTGTGTGGTATTAATAGCGATGCTGGGATGCTTCTGACTGGTGCAGACTGGGAGAGCTGTATGAGGTCATGATCTGTATATGAAAATGCTGGTGTGCGTCACTGTAGGTTATGATGAGTTTCTGCACTTTGGCCACTAGTTTCTTTTACATGGCTTCAATCACTTATATAGTTATAAATATGCGTTTGCTTTCACAGCTGATGAGAAGAAAGAAAAGTTGGAAAATATAAAGGCTTTGTTTCTGTTTACTCCTGCCACAAATGGTTACAGGAAAACTATTTCTGTCTGGTGCGCCCCATGGTGAAAGGGTGCTGCTGGAAAGATGGCAACTGCTGGTGACAAACTAATGGTTTAAGCTTCTCCCACCAGGCTGCAAAAATGTCATGAAATAAGGTCATATAACTAAAAAGTAGGTGGTTGAGGGGTATGTGAAATTTCTTAAAGGTCCAAAGAGCCTTTTTTTTAATTTTTTTTTTTTTCGAGAGCAGTTTTCAACCCTGCATTAGTGTTTTGACGTCAAGAGCAGTCAAAGTGAGAGCTCTTTTGGTATGCAGATTACGGTGGCAGGGGAAAAGGAGGGAGCAGAGGGAGTGAAGAGGAGAACTAGCACAGCTGGATTAAAGAGTTATATAACTGTTGGATCACAGCGAGTCAAGTGAGGAAGAAAGCCGGGACATTATCTGAATACAAATTTTTACGTTAAGGAACATAGTCTCACTTTCGTGTTTGATCTTTGTCGCAGGTATTTTGTCAGATGCATCATCAGGCTTTTGGTGGCTTTTCTCCTTGCAGGGGTACAGCTTTATTTTTGCACTATATTAAATATCTTATGTTATGCTTTTTTTATGCCTTTCAAAGTCACCGATAGGCAAATATATGTTTGGAAATGCTTTAGAACTATCTGGGTAATTATTTGTTATGAAATATAGTGTTCTTCCAACCTTATGAAACATTTTTCTTCAAAGTAGGGATGCAAATAGTCAATTAATTAATCCAAAGTCGAATGATCTTATGAGTTGACTAAAGATTAATTGAGAAGCAGCCATTTTCTTTAAAACCTGAATTTTCTCTTGTATCAAGAGGATCTTTCCATTATTGGAGGTCCAAATATGTTTCACAATATTTTAAATTAAAAAAGTAGTACATTATTATATTTTAACTAATTATTGTGCCACTTGTATTATATATTGACTGAATAAACAAAAAAGAGAGACTTTGTGCTGTTAGCAGTGCCTTTAAACGATTGGTTCTGGTTGCTCTCAAAGGGATGTTCAAACTTTGCTCTATGAAATTCATTACAACTCTAAAGTCTTCCCTATCTGCAGAGCTAATTGCTAACATGTCTTTTTCTATAATGTTACAAGATTCTGTGTAATGACCCCACCTTTTTATCACATCCTCGTCTTCCAAGCACAGCAGAGGTTATGCTGCTGTGCCATGCAGCACAGCTAAGTGGGCACTATTTAGGTGATAACATACATTTTCAAAGTATTTCTATTTACCAACAAAACAGCATAAAGAGTATTCTGCATCCTTGTCACCATTAATGATGCCAGACCAGACTCACTCATGATTTGCATTTCTGTTCTAGCATGCTTCTGATCATGACATTACTTCTCTTGCAAATACCAATGAGGCTCCATTTCAGAATTAACAGCGACGCCTTCTAGTGGACAGGGGTAACATCATAACTTCAAAAGAAGTCCCTTCTAAGGGGATGTTAGCAATTAATCAAATGGAACACATTTTAATTAAATAACCCATTGATCAGCAATCATAAGGTGATAATTTGTCTACATTCCTACTTCAAAGCAAAGGTGCATGAAATGAGTGCCAGCCAGTTCACACGTCGCCATTTCACACGTCGCCATATCACACCAGACTCTCAGGACTGAAAAATTGATTTTTAAAACATAGTTATTAGCCACAAAAGAGAGATTTCTACCCTGTGTGTTTTGGCTGCTTAAACAGTTTCCTCTTATCAATGTTGAATCGCAATCCTTACATTCTGTCTCACATCACTCCTACCCGATCGCAGAAAGTGGATGTTTGTTTTAGGGCTGAAACAATTACTTGGATTAATCATTATGATTAATCAATTAGTAAAATTATCATTAGTTCCAACCCAGGTTCTGTTACAGTGTGGACACAGCCCAGTAAAAGGGAGCTGCTTTCTTTCAGTTCATTTTCACAGGAGAGGGAGAGGCTGCTACTCGGACAACAGAACTCATCAGGATTATTCAGAGATGCATGCATCAAGCAAAAAACCACTTTATGCAGGGTTTTGATGAAGGAATAACGCTATAACATAGCTTAAAAAAGTAGAATTTTGCATGATTTAGGCCGTTTAATGTCCAGGTAAAATCCCTATTTTTAAGACCTACAGTGGTTTATCCCATAAGATGTTTTAAAGCAGAAGTGTAATGAGACATTCTGTTTAGGCAAGTAGAGGTAAGTATTGGCAAGGGTGTTGTAATATGATATGCATCACAGTACTTGCGTCACGATACGCTATTGTTGCAAAATTAAAATATATTTCAATATTCTACTGGGGTAATATCAAAAACAAATATAGAGATAAAACAACAAGTGCTTTATATGTTCATCAGAACACCATCGGTGTGTGAGCGTGTGCGCGAAGGGGTGAATGACTGAATATAGTCAAGTCTCCTGAATTGACCAAAGCGCTATAGATGCACAGAGTATTTACCATATACCATCAGTAGTTTAAGTCAGTCATCGTCGGACACTGTGACTGTTTCTACTACAGAAACGGTGCTGTGACACACAGCGAACGGGCTCTATAGCACCATCTACTGGAGTTGAGATGTGTTTTAGGTAAAAAAATGTTTTTATTTTTTTATAAATTGATATTATGAGATGAAAGATTGATATTATATTGGATGGCCAATACTAGCGAGCAGAGCGTACCTCAAAATGTGTAGATTCTGTGGGTAAAGATTTGTATCTAACTCCCAGTTAGACTTGGGGAGGTGTGCCTCACACGTTTAAATGCCCATGCCTTTCTCACGATCTAAAGTAATCCCTAAAAAATATTCATTATCTGGATTGAGATCCAGATTAAGGAAACTTTTTCCACGATTTTGCAAAGTAATATACCAGCAATTAAAACATTACCCCTGTAATAACGTGATTATTTTGTTTGCTTTTATTAAAGGATAAAGAAATGCTGCATCTAAGATTAGAACAACGCATCAGACCAGTAAAAGGAATTATTCAAATGAAAGTTAGACTTTAAGAAAACTGTTTAATACCTAAAGTTTCTCACACTCATCATATGTAAACCTTTAAAACATTATATTATATATTATATTAATTCATGTTGTGTTGTTTAGAGCTCAAATGTTTTTGCATAACAACAAACCCTTTCTCTTGATGTATTAAACCTAATACAGTCTATTGGGGTAAACTCATATTTATTCCTGTATTTTATTTATTTATTTATTTTTCAAAGAATTCTTGGCAACATTATATTTTATGTTTCAAGTAAGGTTTAGATTCTTTTTTAACTAGTACTGATCTCATGCTTTATAAAGCTTAAACCATACATTACTGATTTTAAGTAGATTCAGTTTCTGGTTTAAATCTCCATCTAATAACAACATTTCACATGTTTTCATCTTTAATTGTCGTGAGTGGTTAAAAGCCCAGTTAGTATTAACTGTAAACTGTAAGTTGAAAAACAATTAAAATTAGTTAGGTAATTCTGTTCCTAAATCAGATGTAATGAATTTGCTATATTTAAAACTCAAAGCAAAGGCTAAATTGCTGAGCTGAACTCTGATGCAGAGCGGTGCTAAGCTGTCCTGTGTAGCCGTTTGTCAATGTTCAAACATCTTGTGTTAACACGAGGAGTCCATTAAAGCTTAGTTAGAGAGATTTGATCCGTCGGTTAATGAGGGATCTGTGTTCAGCCTGCTGTGCTCTTCTTAAGCAGGACTGTGGAGGAAGTCCATGATATGACCGCTTAATCAGGCCAGTTAATGGTGGATATCGTTTATTATATTTATGTGACAGGAAGGAGTTGAATCTTCGAATCTATATGCAAAAGCATCCAGATAAAATGAAGACCATGCCAGATTTAGAAATACTCTGCTTTTTATAGCAACATCTCTGAATTTTTAAATAGCAGGCTTCCTGCTGCGGTCTTTTTATAAATCCACAGTTCAAACAGTTAAAGAGAGAGCTATATCCCAGCACAGCAAGAGAGCCGAGCGCTGGAGTGTTATCACAGACAACGTGTCACTGCTGATGATTGATAGTGATGTAAAATCAACCCATTTTGGTGATAAAGACAAAGCTTCCATGTCCTGCAGCCAAGCAGGAAGCCAATTTGCCTGATGGAGCCCTGAGGTAGAGAGCAGAACATGAGATGGGGGTTGATCCAGATCAGTGGGAATTAATGACCAAATAACTAAAACCCACAATGCAGTCCCTCTGTCTTTCTCAATCCCTGTCCTGCAGTTCTTCTCTGCCGTGGCGTGACAGCCAATGCCAGGAGGTGGTGGGAGCAAAGGCAGAGAGCTGTGCAGACACAAATGGGAGGATATGAAGAGAAGAAATGGAGATTTGAGTCTTAAGGATAGAAATATTGGAGCTGATGAAAGATACAGTTAGCATCCAACTTTTCACATTAAAACAACAAATGTTTTGTAGTAATTTAATGTTTGTTTCATATTCTGTAAATTTTTGCATAATTGTACAATCAGGCAAAAAGGGTTTCTCAAATTGTCTTACAAATGACATCTGAGAAAAGTAGCAGAAGATGTGCATTCAGCTTGGCTTGGTCATTACTGCAAAAGCTTTTTGCTTCAGTTTTTTAAAGTATTGCCTGCACATGAAAATTATTTCTCAGATTTTTTTATACAAACAGCTAAATTTAAAAAAAAGAATCAACAATTCTTATTTTAAAGTTTGCTTGTACTACTAGCTTCTGAGAGCTAGTCAGCCTGTGTCTTTATCCTGCTGAAATCCAAACAAACCACTTTGACATTTGCAATTAAATACTTATCCAGCAAAATACTGCCACTGCCATGTTTCATCGTGTTGGTGCTGTGTTCAGGGTGCAGCAGTTTTTTGTTGCACAAAGCATTTTTTTTATGTAAAAGGAAACAAACTTGCATGGTAACTGCATTCTTGCATCACTTGTGTCTAATTGGTAGAGGGCTTCTTATGATTTCCTTTCACCAATAGGTTTTTCCTCCCATAAAGGCCATATTTGTGCAATATATCTGAAATGACAACAAACTCTTTCCCCTCAAGCTGTAACAAGTACATGTTCATAGGTGTAAATACTTCTGCAAAGCACCATAGCAGCATTTTCTTCCTCTGCTTTTTTGTCTTGTTGTCTTTTTTGGGTTGTCCTGATTTATTCTTTTCACTCCCATAGTAAACTCTTTTCCTTTTACTGCTCCGGTTGCTTGCTGTGCTCAGCCGCCAGTTTTCATTTCACAGTATCTGCAGGGGTCATGTTGCCTCCACTAATGCTTTGGAGGGGTCTTAACTCGGCTCACAGTGTTAGCTTCATTGCTATTTTTACCTCATAGCTAAAGTTCCCGTTGATAAACAGTGGGTGGGTTTAGACCTGTGGCTGTAAGCTGTTCACCAACTGTTTTACAAAGATGCAGCGGTAGCCGTTAAAGTCATATTTAAAACATTAAACAGGATTTAAATGGAAAGCTTTATTTTATCACTGCACTGATAACACAGCGTTGCTAAAATTATTTAATATGTTGATGTTGATTTCATGTAACTTTGCATTGAAATCTTGAAGCAGGAAAACCAAAACTGGATTATTAGGAATGGAACAAGCTTATTTTTAACATAAATATCCTACATTTAGTTGTTCCACAGCAGCACTCTGAGGAGGGAAAGCACTTTTGGAGATAGCTAAACGGAGATGGATGTAAACGTTAATGGATGTTGCAGCACATCTAGGCCATACCGTCAGCCAGTTTAAGCTCAGAGGCTAGAGCTGGGTAATATTTCAATATCAATATACTTTATATCGTGATATGGTTTAATTCAATATTGGTGATATGACTTTTAGACACATTTCAATATACATCGGTCTATAAATACAGCATTTGTCACTGACTGACGTTCAAGGTTTACATGTAATTTTACGGGTTTTTTTCTTCAAATCTAATATTTCTCAAATGTTATGTTGGACGATTTTTATAAACCTTGCAACAATAGTTTACATAGTTTGTATAAACATCTGTTGTGGGCATTGTTGATTATATTGCTAAGTTTTTTGTTTTTTTTTTCTACATCATTATCGAAATTATATTGTAGCAACCAAGATTAAGAAATATATGGTAATATAAATTTTGGCCATATCGTCCATCCCTGTCAGAGGCCCGTTTCACAAAGCAGGTTTACTGAAAACTGTTATGTTTTTAAACCTGAAAGTTTTACTCGACCTCTTTTTCTGTTACCATGGTAACATTCTCCCTAGAGCTAACCTGGTCTGGACCAGGTTTTCCTCAATAAACTCAGTTTCCTCTGCCCCCTCCCTCATGTTATTTTATTTCCGGATTTAGTCAGTTTTGTCGTAGTTTTATGGGAACATTAAAACGAAAATCATTCACTCGGTCCGTTAGACATATTAGGTGTTTAAAAATACAACATAACATGTCCCTTTGATGAGGATCCATTTAAGGAGGTAGGGCGTTCTCAGACAGATGGATGTCCGTTGATATTCAGAAAGTTATCTTAATGAGTGCTGATGTTTCACTATACAATCCATCACATACGTCCATGAGCTTATCTGTCCTCATATTTGCTGCATTACAGACTTTAACAGATATTTAAAAGAACTTTATCGCTGAGAGCACATTGAGGTGTGATAACAGCATTATAGAAAACAACTACACAGTCGAACAGCCACTTATCACTTAACCACCATTAACCGTGTAATGTAAGACAAAATGAGGAGGAACTGCTTGAGATTATGCCCAGGTGATTGCATCTAAATAAAATACATTGATACGCTATTATTCAAGGAAAAAAAATGGTTTCCCTCACATAATGTTATTGATTATAACAGCTATGGCAGGACATTTTGATATTTATTAGTTTGTCTACATATGTATTTCTGTATTTTGAAAAGGCAAAAATCTATCTGAAATAATTTTTTTTTAAATTATCAACACTTTAAGTTTTTTGTTGGCATTTCTCTAGTACTTATTGTTAAAGATCTGTTTCAGGTTTTGTTGCCCCAAGCTTAGCGCGTTCTGGGATTCTTGGGTTGTTACCGTAGCACAATAGTCTCGTATTGCTTAATTAAATGTTATGGTTGGTGTTTCCTGATTTTATTCCCTGGAATATAAATAGTTAGTATTTGTTTCTGTTTTTATTCTGACATTCTCTGTTTTGTTGTCAGTGTACAGGGGAGGAGATCTGGGTGGACAGCCGGACGGTGTATATCGGCCATAAAGAACCCCCTCCGGGAGCCGAGGCTTACATCCCTCAGCGTTATCCCGACAACCGCATCGTCTCCTCCAAGGTGAGAGATCCCCAGTCATGCATCTTTTGAGTTTTTAAATCCGGACAACCATGTAATATCTTCTGTCACACTTTTGAAAAACAGAACACTTCTTTTTGTCAAGTTGTACATCTGTTTACTCTTGGAAAGAGAAAGTTTGTGTTTTATACTTTGAATTTTTTCTCAGTGTCAAATTTCTTTATATGTCTATTTTTTTTCGTAACTCTGCTCCACAGTACACCTTCTGGAACTTCATTCCCAAGAACTTGTTTGAGCAGTTCAGAAGAATCGCTAACTTCTACTTCTTGCTCATATTTTTGGTTCAGGTAAGTTTTCAGTTTGAGTTAAAAATAAAAATAAATAGTGTCAACTTTTATTTTTGTAAAAGAAATTCGTACTAGATCCTCTAAGTAACTAGAACTTAACTTCTTTGGATAGATTGGAAAATCACACGTGCAGAACACAACGTTTGCAGCATTTATACTTTTACTCTTTGCTGTACCTAATAATCTGGTCAGCTCAAAGGGGGCAAAGAGCCACAAGCCTCTTTGTGTCACTTCTGCGTCATTTCTTTCCACGAGGTTTTCACAGTGTTGATCATAGTGATATTAATTCGTTCGCTGGTCAGACATCTTATCTTTTTTTTTTTTTTTTTTTTTTTGTGCAGAGCTGTCCATGCAGTTCCTAGGTACACAATGGCTGGAAATCAGGCTGTGTTGAAGAGCCTGAAAGCTAAAATGATATAATTTGGCTGCATGTACAAGTCGAGCATTAACCAGGCTTTAGTCTGCCCACTCTGTAAGCTTTATTAGGCTTCTTCATTGAGTGGGAGTGATAACCAAAGGCTTCTAGAACTGTTTTATTCTTCCCATTTTTAAATGTTTTGAGTTTTGTATAAATTCAACACTTAACAGGTCTGTGGGAGATTGAATTTCAATTGTTTAAAGGACACCCAAGACAACCTCCCTCATCGATTTTAATAGAGCATAACCAGTTGTTTTATGGCCAAAAAAGAGCTTTTCACCTCATGAAAGAGCCTTAACTCAAAGAGACAAAATGGTAAATAACAAAGCAACAGAGTACTAGTACTACGTACTACTTAAATAAATTCATTTTCTTTGATTGCTGTTAGGTTTCAGCTCCAAATAATAACACACCTTATAAACGACAAAAATAAAGCGTTTTTCTACATCCACTGCTTCCTGTCATCCACTGTTTCTACCTGCGTCATGCGAAATACTATCTCCTGTTAATGGGTGAAACTGGGCGTGGCACAGTACACCAAATGGATTATTCCTTTTTCACTCACTGTTAAAAAGAAATCTTACATTTTTTATTATTTTGTAATTTGTTCCTTATTAGGGCTACTTTTGCCTTTTAAAGGGATTCTTTCCAACAGCTTAGCCACAAAGTTTAACAGTCCTTCAGCAATCTTATGAGCTACATCATCCATCCTCAGCGGTTTATATTTTCCCTCCTCCTCTTTCTATTGTTCCTACTTCAAACTCCCCCCTTCCTCCCCTTTGTCCTTTTTCCTCACAGCTTATTATCGACACCCCCACCAGCCCAGTCACCAGCGGCCTGCCCCTCTTCTTTGTTATCACCGTCACTGCTATAAAACAGGTAAGAAGGACAGAAACATCTTCTGATCTGAAAATATTGTCCCCAACAACTACTGGCCTCAGATCAACACTCTCTGTACCAACCTGCAGCTGCTCTATTTTCTGTATGCACACATTCCTCTCCTAGTGAGAGGACATACTATTGAATAAGTCTGGTGATGTGAAAAACATGATAATGAGTGTTCTCTTCTGTTAATCAGTTGAGCGGCGGATCCCGTGGCTCTGGGAGATACAGCTCCCAACATGAGAGATGGGGTGTTATTAGTGATAGATGAGGTCGTTTTAGCTTCACAGGATATTAATCTAAAACACTTAAAATCTAGAAAACAGGTCAGTAAGCAAACAGCTCAATATTAGGGAATTACGGAGTCTGAACCCCCCCGTCTCTGTATCTGATGCACCAACACTGTTTTGCACAAACATCGTTTTATATATATATATATATATAAAAATAATCTTTTTTTTTTTTTTTTTACTTGCTTCCTGTCTCTTTCTCACTGCCGCTCTGTCAGGGCTATGAAGACTGGCTCAGACACAAAGCTGACTGCTCTATAAACGAGTGTCCGGTGGATGTGGTGCAGCAGGGGAGTGTGGTGAGGACGCAAAGCCACAAACTACGGGTAAGCATGGCCTCATTAGGCAAGCGCTGCACCTGAGGCCACAAAGCAACACTGCTGCAATGCTGCAATGCTCACTTTTTCTAAAACCGTTGCTCCCATCCCCACTTTGCTGTCCTCTCTGCAGCATTCTCTGTCCCCCTGCTCTTTCTGATCAATTATTGACTGGGAAACCGTTGCACTCCGTTCCCTTATTCTCTCAGGGATGAACAGTACTGATATATATTCTAATTTGTGATGCTCTCATCATCTCTGGTTCATGTTTTCTTGTCATTCTATTGAAAAGCAGGTCAGATTTTGGTGATATCGGCATTTTCTTCAATTCAATATAAGGTGTTCAAGGTTTCTAGATCTTTGCATCTTTTGGCATATTACAAACAACAACCTGTAATAAAACAAACAAATAAACAAATAAACCTATAATAAAACAACCTTGGTTTACAAAATCTTTAATCTTTCGAAAATCTAAAAAGTGTGGCTTTTTTTGTTTATTCTCTCCCAACAAATACTTTGTGAAACAAACTCTTGTAGCCGTTGTAGCTACCATGATTTGCACATCTTTTGGATTTAGGTCTGAACTGAGCCATTCTGACTCATCAGATGCTTTCATCTAAAACATCCCAGTTGAAGTTAACCTTCTTCTAACCAGTTGTTTTGTTGCCTTAAACTGGTTTCAAACCAGGTTAGTCTTTTTGTGTCTTTCTTGGCTTAAATTCTGAGCATTTCCTCAGCATCAAGCAGTCTACACTGCTAATTGATATGACAGGAGACATGATGTTGACATTGGACATTGGAGATGTTCACACTGCAGCCCTTATTGCCTAATTCCATTTTTTTTTTTTGTGAAATCCGATTGTCTTGCATGGTTGTTCACATTTCCAAATATATGTGACTTTTATGTGATCTCCTGTGCATTCATGCAGCTTAACTGTGCCGCCTGCACTGTAGACATGATGACATCACAAGTAGTGAGCATACTCTGTGTTTTTGTAGTAAACATGGATGGTAGTTCTGGAGTGCAACTATGGATTTTTCATTTATTTTCCAACAGAAGCAAATGCATTAACAACCTTTTCAAGAAGATCAAAAATAAAGCCTGCATTATCGTACGCTATGGTTGATTTCTTCTACCTATCAAGAGGCAGAATAGGGACGGTATTAATGACGTTCAGGTCAGAAGAATGTGACCTGGCCGTTCAAACACAGGCACATTTGAAAAGATTAAATGTGTGTCCAGTTTAGCACTGCGTAGCCAAATGTTACATTTGAAAAAAATCTTATCTGCAGTAATACAGCTGCAGGTCGTATATTGGCAAAAAAAAAATATCTGCAGTGTGAATGCAGCTTTTGACTTGAATATTAACAACATTTATTAATGTTCTCTGAAAACAGTATAAAAAAAGAAACTTTTCTTCAGTCTTTAGGATTTGCAAATGTCTTAAGACATTTTATTTTTGGTATCACAAGATGATAATTATCACCTTATATAGTTTTCCTTGAACGTTTGCATACCCTCCTATTAAAGGAAATGATAAATTCACACTTGTCCTTCAAATAACTCAAAACTGAAAAAAATAATAAAAATGTAATAAATGTTAATTTTGTAAAATAAAATGTTGATTTTGATGTTTTGTATAACAAAATTCTATACAACAAACAGTCCCGGACAAATTAAAGTACCTTGCCCAATGTGCCGGATTTTAGTGATTGACTCAAAGTGTTGCTCAACAAAATTTAAGTTCATCCGGCTTGTTCACATCTTTTATTTATGAATATCAATACGGTCATTTCCCTGCCATGCCACTAGTAGGCAGTAGAGTGTCTGAAGTCAACAATATGCACATGAGTAAAAACACTCCCCTGCGTAAAAAAAGCCCACCAATGTTTTTAAAATGTTTCATTCTTGCACCTGTTACTAAGAATCAAGGGTTTTGTTTTTCATTATGTCCACCATTATGTTAACCATTCTTGGATGAGACTATAAAAATGTAAAAATTAAAAAAGTATCGACAAAAAAATCTTTTAACTCTTTGAAAGGAAATTAAGATCACATTTAGGAGTTTTGAGAACAGTTTTTTTTTTTTTTTCAAAGCCAATAAAGAGTAACAGGTGTAGTTGCTAGTTATCTATGAAGACATCCTCTCTCCACCATCCAAGGATCTAATGAAAACAGTGTCAGACTGTGTAATGTGACTGATCTAGCTCATCACCTCCTGCTCGGATCTATCGATTCAGTCGGCCGTATTTCAGACTTGTAGCACCGTTTTGTCAGCAGGTAGGTAATGAGCGCTGCTACATCTGGTTTCTGCTGCCTCTGCTCCTCGCTGTGAGTGTGCATAGACTGGGTCGGATGTTGAGGGTCAGCTCACAATTTACAGCCTCACTACTGTTGCCAAGCACTGCACAGCACTGTAGTTGCTCCCGTCATTGCGGTAGTTTATCTTCCACATTTCTATGGATTAGATGAAACTGTTTTTAATATTAAAAAAAGAAAAATATTACCAATTATTGCAGTTCTCATCTTTCTCTAATTGAAGTCTTTCTGACTGTCTGTCTGTCCTCCAGCGTTTTCTGTTCTCTTCCATAGATCAAACAGGGAGGATTAGAGGCTGCCTTGGGAAAAGGAATAATGATGAATACATTAATCATATGAAATTTGAGAGCGTTTGTTACGTGTATGGTCACCGTAGAGACAGGATTTATTAGAGTTTAAGCTGCTCTGCTCTCATAATCCGTTATGCAACTTCTCAGTCCTTTTTAAAAAAAGAAAAGGAATAGCAAAAGACGGGCAGATGGTTACCCACAGGTCTCTTCTGCTTTCCTTTCACATATTTTTACTTTGTAATCATGATGCATCTATTTTATTATTTATACAATAGCTGCTGTGCCTCTCCTCTCCAGGTTGGCGACATCGTCATGGTGAGAGAGGACGAGACTTTCCCCTGTGACCTCATCTTCCTCTCCTCCAGTCGAGACGATGGCACCTGCTACGTCACCACCACCAGCCTCGACGGGGAGTCGAGTCACAAGGTGCTCATTAGAAAACAGCTGATGTCTGAAGCTCTGGTTTGAGCTCAAATTCAACTTTTGATCTAAAATAATTTAAATTGTGTAGTTTAATGGAGATCTATAAGGTAGTGGTCTATATGTAGAGTAAAAAACAATTGAAGCCCCTTTTTACCCAACCCTGCAAGCCTGCTCACACAGAAAAACGGCTGTTATGCAATGGTGCAAATTCTATTTCTGCCACTTAGAAAAACGAAAACAAACAAAGCGGTTCACAGGCAGGTTACATCACAGACCATGTGCATTATGCAAATCAAATCCTCACATCTGCGATATGTGGTTGGCAAAAGCAAATGCTAAGCATTAAACAGCCATATTTGAACCTTTTCATGTTAATGTGTAAAATTGACTCTCTTTTTTTTTTTTTTTTTTGAGATCACGATAAACATTATTTAGATCTTTTAGAACCCATTCTTTAAAACTGAAATGATGTCCTGCAGAGAGTGCTCAGAAAAATAATTTATAATTTGCACTTCTTACTCTGGGGGTAAGTGGGACAGTTTCAACAGGATGTGGATGCAACATGCATCTCCAGTTAGAAACAAGCTAGAGTGATGACATGCCGCACAAATAAATAGAAAATCATTGAATCTGATTCCAAAGCTGCTCCTAGATGTATTGACAGAATGAACAAAACTGTGTTTAATGTTAGAGCATTCTTTTGCCAGAGCTTTGTTTTTGTTTTGCTGTTGTCCCTGTTTTTGTAATTTAACCCAAATTTACACGGTTTAAACGAGTAATACTTTTATTTATGGCTAATATGGTTAGCATTATGGCCTAACGATTTTACCAGAAAACCGATTTTGTGATTAACTTTAACCAATATTGTTAAATTTAACATGACCACAATGGAGTGTCCCTGCGATTTGAAAATTATGTTTTCTGAAATTGTGATTATATTGGAATTGCAATTAATTTCCCAACCGTAGTTAACATGCATGAACATCACCTTAGTTTAGCTATCACATTAAGTTTTATCATTGCTGACAGGCTGGGGGACAGTTGGTCCTGATCCTACCTACTTTGGACTGATATATATGGACCTATAATGCCATCTCATGTCTGTTTTATTGACTCTGCAGCTGAGTTGAGGTGTAGTAAGACAGTGAACTCAACTTCTTGTTTTTTTGAGGTAGTCAAAAACAAGCAGCTGAATGTAACCTGCGATTGTTCTGATTTAAACCTGTTACAGGAGTATAATATCCAGTCAGTTTCTACAGATGTTTAAGGGGAAAAAAAATCCGTTGCTGTCACCAGAAATTCCAGTGTGGTATGATGGTTGTGATGGGATGGCATCTGTGTGTTTAGTCCACTCATAAAAAATATGCAAAATCAAAGAGGGGGTTTAGCAGGAATTGAGGTTCTAATATTTCTACAAATTTAACCATCTAGACTCCAAACTTCATGTCTCTTTTTGATTAACTCAAGAGCAGCACATGGAGAGCTTCATCCAGCCAAATCCAAGCATTACATAACCAAATGCAAAGCCAAGCCTCTACTACAGTGGTGTTATTGTGTTGATCTGGCCGTATGTTTTGGGTCATCATGTTTTTGAAAGACACCCTAAGGGTTTGTTTTCTGGCATTATTTCTAATGTCCTGGTATTTCAGTGAGTTCAGGATGCCATTAACTATAACAAGGTTTCCCAGAGCTTTTGAAGAGGAGTGAATCCTCAGTATCTAAATAGTGAACTGGTGCTTTTAACTCTTCTTGTTTTACCATCAGAACCACCTGTCTGATGGAAATTATATATTTTTTTATTTTATTTTTTAATCAAATAATATCCTAAAGAAGAAAATCCTTGCTTCGTCTTTATGAAACCTTGCATGTTTTTTCCTTATTTTTAAATCTCAAAATACCAAAAAAAAAAAAGTATTAGAAAACTATAATAAGTTTTGTTTTCTGCAAAGGTCACGTAATATATGCGGCTCTAAACAACTTACTTAGCCGGACTCGGGAGAAAAATGTTTCTTTGGATTTTAAAGGGTACAGACCCCTCTCTTTATAGCTTTTTTCCTAGAAAAATATGAGGCCCTTTGCTCTCATTTTGTTTGGAGATTTCTGTTTTCATTTTTAATTTGATGTTCTTGATGCTTTGCAAGAGCTCACACCAGGCTGAGTGTACACATGCACATAAACACTCCTCCCACCACACACACATACAGTTGTGTTCGAAATAATAGCAGTGCCTCAACAGCAGCAAGAAAATCACTGGTTTTATTAACATTTCAAAC
>JAUZNJ010028674.1:0-15924 GCA_034780135.1 Jordanella pulchra | reverse complement strand
TGGCATACAAATTTGGAAAGGAGGACTTCTAAGGATTTTATAGATGTAAAGAACATTGGAATGCTCCTAATAATGACCCTGCTAATGCGAACCTTTATAATGGTAGGCCGTAAAAGGGTTAAACAAAGTGTGTGTTAAGTAATTGAGCTTGAGCGTTTCTACAAAGTATGTATTGAGGCTTGCTTAATTAAGGGGAAGAAGTCAAAAATGAGGATGCCTCAATACGCCATGCATTTAAATGGCTTAGTATTTATTCAAAATGTGGATATTTGTAGGAGAGTCACTATCAGTTTTAGGTTTTGGTATTTATCATGAGTCTTGATTGCGTAGATGCTTCAGCCTGGAGAGAAATTTGCTAGTTTGAAGATAATTTGGCATGTTCAGGTAAGAGAAGTAAAGATAGTATGCAGAGATTATGCAGAGTGAGAAGAGGACAGAGGATTGAGCCAGCTACCCTTTACAGTGGGTAGGGGTTGATAGAGTTCTATCTGGGTACTATGGCTTCCTCCAAAAGTCCAAATACATGACTGTTTGATTGGCTCACAGAGTCTGTATTTGCCCTTTATGCAGAAAAAATCCTGTCAGATTATAGAGGCGGTATGTATGAGAAACCTCTCCATTCAGCCCTCTGGCCAAACTATTTTGGTGAGATGTTGTTTTCCATGTCCCTGCTCTCTCAAAGGCTGCACCTCCACAGCCTGCAACCATCACAGCCAGTCAACCATTAGGTTGAAGAGATTACCTCCTCATTGCCATTCCTTTTTTTTTGGTTAACAACAGTCGTATACATGTTTTTATTCTAGCAAAAATGCGGACAGCCTTTACTCGCCCCCTGCCAGGATAGACACAATATTTGTATTTTAAATGCCTCAATGTTTGATAGCAACATAAAACAGTGGGTAGCATTCCAGTCCGGAAGAACCCCTCCTGGTCTTAACATCAAACACACCGGCTATTATTATAGCCCGACACACAGTATGCCCACCATGCTACACTCCTTTCAATGTGATGACACAGCACTCTTCCCCGCTTGGTATTCACAAAATAGATTTAGGCGTCTAAACTTTCAGTGCATTTCCTGAAAAGTGAGATTGGCAATTCAGCCAATTACTGTACAAGTCATGGTAGGCGAGGTCATGATGTCCAACGAATGGCAGTCATGAATCTGTGAAAAGAAGTCAGCATGCAAATCATGGGGATCCTGCACTCTAACAATAGAACCTTTTGCAAAGTAGTGCTTTTTTAACTCCTCATCTAAATGTTCAACATATTTAGACAATGTTTGATTGGCAGTTTCTTCAGTCATTTTGCATTACATCTCTGTAGTAAATATCGTGTGTTTTATTGCAGCACACGCAGGTGGTTTTTATGACTGGAACAGTACATGGGGCGCGAATGAGGATGTCTCACAAGTACAGAAAAGTTTGTGGAATGAGAAACAGCCAAGAAGACTACAGTTAGTGTGCAGTATACTTCCTCCATCTGATGTGCAAACAATTTGTTGATTTTCTGTAGATAACTTCTAAATGCATTTTATAAAAATTATCTGAAATTTAAAAACATGCGGCTCAAATAAACTTATATATTATTTTACCAGCAAAGATTCTCTTTGATGCTAACTATAAGTAGCCCAATGATGCAAACTATGAGTATGCAAACTACTGTTTAAGTAGCATACTCATAGTTTGCATCATCGATGATATTGCCTTTGAGTAGCTAACTACTAACTATGTTAGCTACTATGATGCTATGAGTAGCATCATCCTTCAATAACAACTAATCTGGATTTGTGCTAAAGAAAAATTCTAGGGGCCGTCTACAGCAGGTAAGATGTTTACACATTACAAGAACCTTCCTTTAAATATTCTAAAAAAATCCCTTTTTTTTCATTGACCTCCCTAGTATTTCATGTATTGTTAAAAAACAATTTACCAGTCTGCAAAAAGAGAAATTACTTTACTGAATTAAAACCTTTTTAAACCACAGTATAAACAGGGGCATCATCTGAAACCTACACTGTGCACTCCTGGCTCCCAGCAGGGCCCTCGAGCTTTCAAAGGTATTACAGCTGAGCAGTCGCGTCAATGCAAATGTGTTTTTGTGTTCTGCCCTGTGGGAGTATTGTGTGTTCTTGTCAAGTGATCTTAATGTCGCTGTGCGTGGTTGAAGAGATTGTTTTCTGCAGCAGTGTACACTGGGCTCACACAGCCACTGCTGTCTATTTATGAACAACAAGCTGACAAAGACATTACTGACCACACACAGCACATGTTGCTTATCTGCAGTAATACTCATTAAAACCCAGTATGTTTTACCAAAAGCCATAATGGGGGGTAAGAGAGTAATGCTGAATAAAGACTTCATGAACTGCTGCTGAGGCGTGTAGCATATGTTTGGTGTTTTATGATAGAACTGTCAGCCAATAGAGTGGCTATCAATCAATAGTCATGATTAATATGATCATGCTATTCTTTGGAGCTAAACAAGCTGAGGGACAGTGTTAATCTATCTGTCAGCCCCCCTGCTACGACAGTGACTGTCAGTTTGATATTTTTTTTTTTTCGTTTTTATTTAGCTTCATCCTATTACTGCTGAATCATTTAACTGAGTAACAACTGTATCCCCATTGTGAATCATTACACTGGGTTCCAGGGGGTTAGTTATGCTGTCTTGCTTTTTTCTCCTCTCATCCGGTCTCTTTTTCCCCAGTCACTCTGTCATATACACACACACACACACACACACCCACACACAAAATTTCTTCCACACACCTCCACGCACACAAACCCATTCACTTTTCCACCTGGTATGGGAATATAAATGATCAATTTCCCAAGTTGAAGTAGAAATGCTCATAGAGGAAAATTAAATCCCATGCCTGAGGCTGATGGGATATTTATCTCTCCCGGTTTTATCTACTGCTCTCTTCTCTCAGTAGTTGGCACATTTTCCATCAGTGGCTTTCTCCTTCTAACAGTTTGCACTGTGTGTGTACACAAAGACACTTTCTCTCATAGCTAGTCAATGTTTCTTTTTTTTTAATAACAGATGCACCTCAGACCTCTGATCTATTTAGAAGGAGCCATGAGGTGGCAATTGCACAGCATCTCCTCCATACCGCAGGCCAGAAAGCAAGGTGTTTGTACCTTTTTAAAATAGAAGAGTCCTGATTGTTTTTAGGTGAAGACAGCTGAGTTCTAATTGTTTGAGGCTGTTGTAGGCATGTCGACAGTTGTTTATCTTCAGATGGAGTATGTTCACTGATTCCTTCAACCAATCAGATTCCAAGTAATTATATTCCCGGCTAATGGTAAACTTGGCTGCCGGACGTCTTTGCGGGAATGGTGGGTGTTCATTGTTATTGTTTTGTGTTCTAGATTTTATTGGTAAAGATGCTGAGAGCTGCCGGTGGCAGCAGTTAGTTCAGGTGATGAAACTAGTTTCTCTCACCTCCTGTCGATAGAAACCAGTATTGATTAGGACAATGATGTGGAGGGAATTGAACTGCAAGAGTCGGTGGATGTCCACAGCCCCCTGGGTTTATCAGCCTGCCTGACTTTCAGAAGCCTGGTGATTTGGCTGGCAATCAATGACCCCTTTAGGTAATATCTGCATCCATGGAGACACTTAAATATGACACACTTAAGATGACATAAGAATGAGATTTCTAAAGAGAAATGCTAGATGACTCTCACAGGCATTGAAAGCACTTACTAACATTGACAAATGAGACAAAGAATCGATCTTTCATGTAACAGCTGCTTGGCTTAAGCTCTTTCTGCCATTTACGGTGCCATGAAAAAGTTTTTGCATCTATACGTTTGTCTTTCTATTTCCCTAAAAGCATTGTTTCAGATCATCATAGTTTTATATCAGACACCTTCCAGGTAGCTGCTTCATTTTTTAATGGAATAAACTACCCCACTCAAAAATAGTGATAGAGATAGCTGTTTCCCATGGATGCATCTCTGTTTGCCTCTCAAAGCAATGGCTCCAGCTGTATCACATACCTTTTGAATTTCCCCCAAACTTCTAAACAAGCTTTTATCCACAATAATCCTGAGAATGCAGCTGTCCTAGCTGTATGTGAATGGTTTATCCCTAACATCCTACTAAAGTTTCATTAGTATTTTGGTATACAGCCCTCAATATCAGCTCTTCTGCTGTGACCTTATTTAGCTTACCCTAATTGTGTAGGTTCAGGTTGTCAGTAACAGCTGGACAACTGTCAGTTCTTTAGTCTTCCTTATGACTTTGTAGGGCATAACAAAAAAAACACTGTTTGGGTTTTTTTTAACACAATGTGTGCTTCACTTAGTTATTTGTTCATTTGAGAACATTTCACTTCTATTGATTGTTATTATTATAATTGTTGTATCATTGATTGAGCACACACATATGTTATGGTAATGTGTTTGAGAGATATATATTCTTTAGAATGTTTGTGGAGGTTTAATATTGAAAATAATTTTGGTACACACTGCATCTGTTGATGCACATCCCTTGCTTTTTATTTAGCTTTGCCAGTGCAAAAAACTAACAGTACCTCTAACAGTACCTTCAGCAAAGTGTTTGCCCACCTTCATGAGTAAATAATGATTAGCTAAGTCAATCTTTAGTAGCCAAAACCCAGTCTGACTTCTTATGAAACTGTAGAATCAAGAAATTACGTACGTAAAACCTGGCAGATAACATAAAGTTGACTGAAAGAAGGCAAAAAGACAAAAACCCATGTTCCCATCTAAAGAAATTCAACATCAGGTGAACAAGAAAGTGACTGATAACTATCAGTTTAGAAATGGTCACAGGGACATTTCTGAAGTTTTTAGACTCCATGAATGAGAGAATAACCCCAATAGGAGAAGCTGACCTATCCAAATTATGCCAAGAATGTCTGACAAATTCATTTTTATGAGTTCACGGTAACTAGACAAACACACAAAACTCTACAGGCCTATGGTAAGGTTGATGTTCCATTTTCCAACAATTCAGGAGTCTGCCCCTGTGGGCAGATTGGCAGACTTGTCTCAACAGTTATGCTAAATGTCATCTGAAAAGAAAAACAATCAATCTACTAGATAGAAGACAAGCTCAAATTTGAGACTCACGTCTTAAAAATCAACAACTAAGCTTTGATCAATTGTGGAATATTGCAAAGCCATCTGCTTTTTTAAAATATATACAATTCAATCACCCATACTGTATAAATTATATATCAATATATATCATAAAAATATTAATACAAAAGTATATGTTCTATCTTTTGTTGGGAGGTACATTTCTCACCAGCTGACAGCTTTTATGTAAACCAAAGGTACATCAACTAACTCACACTGTGCGATCTACATATTTAAGGGGTTTGGAATTGGTTAGGCAGGGGCATTTTGAATGGGCCTGAGGAAAGGAAGGCATGCAATACATGGACCTAAAGAGACCTGGCCTTGAATTCAAACTAGCTCATGGCATCTTCATATACCCAGGATCAAACATAGTGAACAAGAGAAGTTAATTAAGATTTGTTAATCAAATATTTAATTTATTTCACTTCAGTTATATTGGCTTGCTAGATTAGTAGGAAAACACTGAAAATGGTCCAAGTTAATTGAACCCCCTCCGGGCTAATCTTTTATTTCTTTGTTAATCTAAACCTTAAGGGCATGGTTTTGCCATGGCAAATGCAGTTCACATCCATCACAGGAATGGGGGTCATTGGTTTAAATCTAGCCGGTTAAATCTCTGCTGAGGCCTTTTAGCAGGGCGCTTCACTATTCTGTTTATATTAAATTTCACAAAGTGCTGAAGATCCAACACAAACACAAGCATGCGATTTGACATGAAAAATTATTTTGAACTCCTCAGAAACATTATGAATGAAATACGCAGAAATATGTTCTTAGAGCAAGTTTGCTTACAAGGGTGTTTTTTGGATCCTCCAACAAATTACAAATTTGTAACAGTTTATCTATGGATCAAACTGCGGCATTGCTCTAGATGTAGATTGAGACTACAATGCTGATGGTGGCTTTCTGGCGATCAGGTTGTTGGTGGGTTTGACATCTGTTATCTTTTTAACAATATTTTATGCTAACAACAGAATATTTTAACAAAACTTTATAAGGTTCAGGTCAGGTCCAGTTTGCTGACCAAATAAGCCCATTGATACCTGCATAAAAAAATAAGCCAAAAAAAATCCCAAAACAGGTGGTTTACTGTTTTTTTTACTTTGGGCAGTATGGGCAGGTGATAAACCCTACAAGAAAATAAAATCAACATCTGCATAAGCGGTGTCAGCAGAATGAGGTATAGACTGTTTTTTTTTTAATCGCTTGGTAGCTGCTTGCACTCACTTTGGATGTGATATAACATTGAGGACCATCACCTCCCAATAACCTTTTTCCCTAAATCATAAATTTCTTTAGGTTAAATCTCACCCATAACCTCAAGCAACTTGTTATATACTTCTCACCTCTTTCCAGAGACTTTTGGGAGAAGATTTCCAAATAAAATATAAAACTTTACTCTAACCTGAAAAGAGGACTTGGTAGCACTTAACAACAATCCACACCTTTTTTACTTTAGTCCATGTCAGCAGCTTCTAATATTGTATCGTACAGAAGCGGCTTAACATAAAAATAGTGATGTGTTAGTTCTTGCACATGGATACATCTCTGTTTGCTTAAAGCAATGACAGTAGCTGTGCCCTATGCTGTTTTAATCTCCCCCAAACTTCTGATTAGGATTTTCTACAAAATACTCTCAAGAATGCTGCTGTCTCTGCTTTGAGTGCACCTTTTTTTCTACTAACCTTCTGTTTAATTTCAATTAAAATTCTTGGATATAGCATTCTGAGAACTAACAGCTTCTTCTGCTATTACTTTTTGTGACTCACCTTCAATTTAAATGTTGTCAGTAACAGCCGGACAGCTGTCAGGTCAGTAGTCCTTATGACTGTGTTGAGCATAATAGACAATTTCTTTGTTTACAAATTTCCTTTTATTGATCTTAAGAATTATTCATTTTTCCCGAAAGAGTGGATTTTGGTCTTCTATTAGATATGAGCTAGAGTGGAGTTCTTAAATAGAATGGAGCCTTTGGGAAATTACTTGTAGAATTTGGGATAGAAGATGTAATGCTTTTCCTCAGAGCAGGCTCTGCAGAGGTAAATGTATTTATGTATACAAACCTGAAATACAGACAATATCCATTTAACGTGTTTGCCTTCATAAATATAGAGAACATATGCTAATCATAAAAATGCACAAAACAGTGGGAGAAATATATTTAAATGTATTAATTACAACCAATCGTGCATTTTATTAAACCTGAAAAAGATTTAAAATGGAGATTCTGTATCCATATTTAGTATGTATGTGCAAACTTGCAAAGCTTCACATAAAATGTGTTAAGAGTAATGATTATTGATGAAGGGCGACACTGGCGTCGGATGAAGAAGTTTTCCTTGTAATTAGAGGATTTTTGGTTAAATTTTTTGATTCTGCAGTATATGCAACCTCTAACTTTATGCTCTCTTTATTTTCTCATAATAATAGCTACATCTGGTTCCTGTTTGCCTGTGGCTCGATCCTGGAGAGAAATGTTGGCTGGATTGCTACTATCAAATCCTTTGTTTATAGTTATTGGAGTTTGGCCTGTTTTTCAGTCTTGTCCTGTTTCTCTTACTGTGACTAACTGGATGTGCTCTCTTTTATCCTCTGACATGGGAGCTTGAAGCTCGTCTGCCTAGCTGAGACATTCCTGAATGGGGCCACCTGTGGAGCTGGATTACAGTTACCTTTTATATCTCTGCTTCTTTCTGTACGTGTGCTTCTGTCTCCTTGAACCCCAGTCGGCCTCGACAGATGGCCGCTTACACTGAGCCTTATTCGCCTGGAGGTTTCTTCCTGTTAAAAGGGAGCTTTTCTTCTCCACTGTCACTACATGTGTGCTTGGTCTAAGGCAGGCTTCCCCAATCTCGGTCCTCGTGGCCCACCGTCCTGCAGCTTTTAGAGGTTTCCCTGCTTCAACTCAGCTGATTCTGATGCCTGCAGTTCAGCAAAAGGCTGTTAATCAGCTATCAATGGAAGTCAGCTGTGCTGAAACAGGGAAGCCTCTAAAAGCTGCAGGACACAGGCCCTCGAGGACCAAGATTGGGGATGCCTGGTCTAAGGGATTGCTGTTGAATTAATGAGTTGATGCAATCAGCTGTTTTTCCTTAGACAGAAAAGTTTTAACCAATCTGAATGTGTGATCAGATTTAAATGTCTTTGTAAAGTGCCTTGAGATGACATATGTTGATAATTAATATAAATAAATTGAATTGAGTTTAGAAAAAAGTTTCCTTTTGGTTCATTGTGATCAGTATAGATTAAACCTGAACTAGTTTCTGCACCTATCCATTTCAGCCCTTCGTTAGTGCACATTGGTCTTTGCCTTGCCACTCCTATGAAAGTTTTCTTGAACCACCATTGCTTGTCTGTACCCATTTGTCCTTGAAAGGATGATGGTGGTTGGACTTATCTCCAGTGGCGACTAGGCAAGAGTCTGGGTAAAGTCTCAACAAGTCACCCATCCATCACAGCAACAAGTCATCATGCATGCAGACAGACTTTAGAAAGAGTATTTAAACTAATATGCATATTTTCAAACACTAGAAGGAAGCAGGGTGAGCAGGGATACGTGGACATTAACAGGGAACCAGTCCAAAAACAAAACATAGAGGCACTGAAATTTGTTTGGGTAGATCCCTTTAGTTTTTACTGATTTCTGTAAAACAACACTTAGCTAACTTTTTCACTCTTTCTAAAAGTATAGGATTAAAACTTTAGTTAATAGTTGTTAAGGCACAAAAGCAAACTAAATTTTAGATATGCTGGTCAAGTATGAACCATGTGCTTCCTGAGTCAACTGGGAGCTGCTCACTCTGTATTCACAGCCGGAACAGAAATAAAGGGAGACAGCAACTTAATGAAAACCTTAGAGTTGCAGAAACACTCGGCTCATTTGACTCAACACTGACAAAATCACTGTTTAATTCAGCTTTCCAATAAAGAACAAATATTGCTTTATCACTTATGTGATATAATTTTAATGTTTCTGTTGTATTTGTTTTTTGTGTCACCTCTTTTATATTATTTTCCTATTAACCCTGTGTATAAATACAAATAAACCTTCAGGAATTACCTAATTAGTAGGTATAGTCCAACTGTAATTTAATATTTTTATGTTATTCTGCTGTTCTGTAAAGGCCTTGTTGTTTTGCTTGTCAGCTGTAGGCCATCAGGGTTCCTGAGATACCTGATGAATTTCTTTGTGATTTGTTTGACAATACCTTTTTTGAAATGTCAATAAATTGGCCAAGATGTAAATTATGAATAGGTATGATCAAAAGTAAGATCAAATAATCCAATCAGAGTACAAGATAAACAGAACTTTAATGTAAAGGTCTGATAGAAAGTTTCCTGTCTAACCCTTATCTGGGTTTATAAGGTTTTATGTCATATATGAGAAGATATTAGCTGACATGCCGTCAACATGCAGTCTCTCTGTACACTATATAATTTTATTCAAGAAAATCTGATACAAACTCCCTACCTCATTTATATGCAAATTCATTTTTATTCCATCACTCTTTCTCTCAGTCAGACTTAGAAGAGTATATATTTTCCAATTGTATTGTTTTGAGGTTATGATGGGCCTCTGGGATGTACCTGAGGGTGTGTGTTTGCCTTTTATGTTTATGATGATTGATTCTGCTGCTGCTGTTTCTTTTTCTTCCTTCACTTCATAAGTAGAAACAAGTGCTTAACTTGTATGTTTTATTTTCAAGATTTATTAGTGCTTCTTCTTGTTTTATAGTTTTTTGCTTGTATTTTGCTTTTCTATATGTGGAAATACACCCTCCTGTTTACAATAGCCCCATCTAAGCCTCCCCAAATAAGTTGCATTCAGTAAAGACCATTTTGCACATACTTTTTACAAGTTGAAAAAATAATGCCAGATTTAGTTTTGCTCCCTGACCTCCGCCTGTAACAGCTTGCCCCCAGCTTTGTCTCCTCACTTTGTGGTCAGCTCAAGAACTTGTTCACACATTTTTTTTCATCACTTAATTCGCAACACCTTTTTCAACATCAATGTAAGTATAAACAATGTGAACAGAAAGAAGCAGCTATGTTGCAAGCCGCCAGACAGAAAAAGTAAAGTTTTCTAGCGTAGACTGAGGAAAATATACCTAATGAGAAAGAATAAGCATAAGAAGGGTTAAGCAATGTAATGCTGGAGCACATAAAAATGATCCCTCTGCAAACAAATAGCATTAATGAATGAATCAGCTTGCTACATTACATTAAAAGCAACCAATGTCGCAGTCAAATATAAATTTCTTTGCTTGTAAATATTTCATGTGCTGTTGTGTATGTGTATATCAGAATGGTATGTTATAGTAAACTGGTACAAATCCAAATTCTTGCTATAGTTTTTATTTTCTTGTACACAAATACGTTAAAAACACTGCAAAATGTTTTGATCATTTCCCCCAGAGAAGCTGGAGGAGGTGTCTGAGGAAAAGGAAGTCTAGGTCTTTCTGCTGAGAGTGCTGTCCCCAAATTAGTGGAAGACAACGAGTACAAGTATTTTTCATTCTGCTGTCTGAGTGTATCCACACTCCTGATTGACCCTTAGGTTTCCGTTTCCCTAAAAATCACTCAATTTCTAACTGTCTGAATGATTTCTCTCATCAAGATGGCATAACTTTCTTTTACCAGATAAAAAAAGTCAGAATGCTTATCCAATTTTGACCACACTTCCATCTGTTTAGTGCAAGTATGAAAACATCTTACTATCTGGCTGTTTTGCTGTAGGATGACATGATGCACATCATAAAATAGTTGGCATCATGACATATAAATACTCCAAAAGAAAGATGAACATTATATCTTTGGGGTTACCATCACAAATAAGCCTGGGAAAAACAGGGTCTTTTAAATGGACAACTGTAAGCATACAATAATAAATGTGTTTCAAACAGTATCACAAACAGCAATGTTAATGTTACTGAGAAGCCAATCACAAAGTTCTGATTTCAATCCCAGGAAATAAAAATTTCCCCAGAGACAGAAAAGTGTTGGAGCGATATAAGCGATAACCCTGACTCAGTTCCAAAAGTTCTGTCTGGTGGAAGTAAGGGTCAACAAGAAAGTTTAAACAGCAATTCTACCAAAAAAAAAGAGGGATTTACTTCAACGGCAAAGCTTTTACACACCAACAAGGAATTTAATGTCTGTTCTCCACAGTGAGACTATGTATGTCAAAGAAATTGAAATAATTCTCAAAATGATTTTAATAATTTTGTTCAGCTTATCCAGGTTCATAATTATACCTGATTATTTATTTAATACAACAGACCAACTAGGCTAAAGATTTAAATGAGCAATTTCTGCTGCTTTTATAACCTTAATTGGCCAGCTACTTTAATAACAGGAGTTTTACAGATACAGGTTTCAAGAATTTCCTCAGATTAGAAAGGATCAAGAAGTAAGCTATTCCCAGCTGTGATGTCCTGCTGAGGTCTTTCTTTCCCTTCATTTTGCTTCCTCATTTAAGATCTTTTCAACCCTAATTCTCCATGAAGTCTCTTTTTAAACCATCTTTTACTCTTTCTCCTGCTTATTCTCTGTGTGTGACCTTGGATAGTACCAAATCCATGTCCAAATTGTGAACACTATCTTCCTTGAGCCTCTATGCATTTTGTTTTATAACACCACATTAGTGTGGGCCCTCCAGAAGTGGCCTGTCTCTTATGGTGTGAAACATGATCTGTGCCCTGTCTTTCCGGCAATTGAATCGTGTAAATATTCTTTTAGCAGCTGTCTGGGTTTTGGCAATATTGTTCAGTACTAAAGGATAGGTTTGGCTGATTGGGAGCATTAAAGGGCTTCATTTGTGTGACTGTAGGGCTGTTGGTGTCCCATGTATGTGGTTGTGTGCATCATTTATCCTTGCCCGTGATGCTGTGTGACTATATTTTTAAGTGGGGATTCTTTGGCTGTTATCCACAGGCATTTTTATGACAGCCCCATAAAATAACTTATGTTTTTTTCTGTGTGTCAGTTTGGGGAAAGGACAATATCCATATGTAGGTAAGCACCTTGGCTGTGGTTGTGCACTCTAAACAACCGGAAGAGAGCACTGGAGCGAACGCAGATGATGACCTTGAGCTCCACTCTGTCAGAAATAGCTGAGCCGAGCCTCCATAGTTCTGAGGAAATTATGGAGACCTGTCAACATGAACAATTGTCCTGTTGTTGTTGTACCGTTGTCTCAAAATAAAAGAAGCCATCAGTTCCCGCAGAACATACCCTTCAGCAGAAACGACCTGCAAAGAAAATAAAAATGGACCCAAGGTCTATAATTAAGATATGTGACATTTATAAAAAACAAAAAATACAATTTCAAGAAAAAGTGGAATATTGTAATAAGAGCTTGTGGAACGAGGGCAGGTAATGAATAACACATTAATTCTTGTCAAAGTTAAATTTGTCATAAAAGTACAGATTAGCTGCTGTGTTAGTTCAATCTTTTATCATCGGACTAATTTAAAACATGAAGTAGCTTTTGAGATTTGTCTTGTATGACAAGGTGGAATAAAAAAAGATCTCAAAAGCATGTTGGAATGACTTCTAATAAGTAGTTAGAGGCACAATAGGAAGCCCCAGGGTGCAGATCTTTATCTCTTATTTTTATTCTATTTCATTACAGAGTTTTAAAGTTTTATTTATCTTAAACCTGACACATGCACCGTATAGATGGCAACCAGAGGATGATTTACAAAAATTTTCTATGATCTAGTCATGATCTATTATTAATTTATTACAACAAGGTGGCTGGCCACATTTCAAGGCTTGGGCCAGCAGCAGAGTTGGGTTATAAAAAGCAACACCTTTTTATATGATTGAAAACCTTTGAAAAAAGCAAAAAGCAAGTAAAGCAGATATTTCAATCTAGGATAACATTAGATTCAGAAAGTATTTAACTTATAGCAGATACATAGTAAACAGGACAATAAACAGCCAGCGACTTCAACTTAGAAGTAGATTATTTTCCCAAACTTTTTTGCTATTTCCCTCTTTGGTTTAGTAGCAGAACGATACAAACCACTGTAAGATTTGCTAAACATTTTTATCTAACATGGCTTAAGTTGTATGTGTATGTATTTGCGTTGTAGCTTGGTCTTCCTTCTAAGGGGTTTGTAACGGGTTGTGGAGTTTGCGGACCCAGATAATAGTCAGACAGCGAGAGGCGATTAAACAGTTTATTGAGCACAGTTTCCGGGTCAGCGATGGGAGGAAACAGCAGCGACAGGTTCCTCTGGATGGAGATAAGAGCGTTAATGTGCGGTACAGGACGACGGGCTGAACAGCAGACTGGAGGGTGATGGTACTGACCTCTAAGGAAACAGAGGATATGGTCTTAGGCCTGGCGGACCAGCCAGCACGCCAGCGATCCGGTCCCGGGGAGGAGGACTTCATCTTTGGCTGAGCAGGTAGGAGAACCAGCTAGTCTTTCTTGGGAACAATCTTAAATCACAGTCGGGATGAGCAGAAAGGAGGTCAGAGCCGGGAGGTCAGAAAGAGAGAAGGTACCAGTCCGAGTTCCAGTGAAAGAATCGTAGCAAAGGCAGGGGTCAAAACCAGAAGGTCAGAAGACTGGAGAAATCCTAATCAGAGTCCGAAAACAAGATCTGGGGCAGAAAAGGGGTCAAAAACAGGCAACCAATATCTGACAGGGGCTAGGCAGAAATCAAGGTCTCAGAGGATAAACAGGTTCAGCAGACAGGCAGGCAGGCAGGCAAAAGAACGCTTGAAAATGTCTCACCAAAGGCTCGAAGGAAATAATCTGGCGTTGGTCCTAGAACTGGTGGAGGCTTTTAAAGATAGACGAACAGGTGTAACTGATGAGAGAGGAGCAGCAGAGGCAGGTGGAAGAAATCTGATCATCAGACCAGAGCTGATGCCCAGATTCATGACAGGGTTAGCTCTTTTAGATATCTTGAATTCAGCTTCACATATTTAGTTTAAAAATAATTAAATTCAGTTCAGTTTATTTGTAAAGCGCCAATTCACATCACATGTCATCTCAAGGCACGTCACAAAGACAATTCAATCAAATCACACAGTCAGATTAGTTAAAAGGAAAACCAGCTGTCTGCATCGACTCATTTATTTAACAGCAATCCCTCATTTGAACTAACGATTCAACCCTAAACATACATTAAGAACACATGAAGGCAATTTATACCTAAACTGTTTCACACTAGTTACTAAATTTTGCTCTTTAAAAAACTTTGCTTTGTTATTTTTTAAACATTGGTTTCCTGACATATTGTGACATCTTGCCAATTCCTGTCTTAAACTCATATTATGTATTATTTTATCTCATGAGCTGGATATATAGTTATATTTCTGATTTTATTACTCTAGGCAATGAATGGTCAATTTTGGCATTTGCTAAACTACTTCCAGACAGTGTAGCTGTTTATTAAAGATGGAGGCTGTGTTAGGACTGAATGTAATGCAGCAAAAAAACTAAACTTACAGTTATGTGTTTCAGCCGCTTACACAGCTGTGGCAAATCTCCCTGTTAAAAATCATGAAGAAGTAGGGTGTGCAGGTGGCGCAGAGGTTAGTGCACATGACCCATCTACGGAGGCCTTAGTCCTCAACGCGGGCGACATGGGTTCGAGCTGCCTGTGGTTCTTTCCAGCATGTCTCTCCCCCGCTCTCATACCCCCTTTCCTGTCAGCCTACTGTCTGAAAAAAACAAGCCGCTAGTGCTGAAAAAAAACATTATGAAGAAGTATACAGTTTATGCTTTGCAGGAGGTGACAAAAAATAGCAGCAAACCGAAAAACTGTAAAACTATCAGACAATAAAAAAAAAAAACATTTTACTATCATAATTTAGTTGTTACTCTTGTGTTTTGTGCATAAAGTTTCAACAAATGAATAGATGATGAAATAAGGAAATCTTCACCATTAAAGCCATAAAAGAATTTGTTGCAAAGTAATAATTAAGTTCGTTACTTCAGTCCGGTAGACCTTTAGAGTTGACACCAGATAATTTATAGGTAATTTAAAGGGATCCAAGAAGAGTTATGAGCAGTGCACTCAGTAGGTCAAACTGCTCCACCATTAGTAAGGAGCATGTAGAGGGTTAAACAGTATTGAAATGTTTGGATGCTTTTCTTGCCATCCAAGCCTTTGACATTGACTTATAGTAACACCTTCCAACCCTTCTTGCTTAGACTGATAAATGACAAATGGCCTTGAGTGTCAGTCAACATCTGTTATTCCGCTGCAGCATGGACTACCACTGGCACATACCCACACCGAGACACACATACAGATAGAGACAAGCAGCATGTTGTCGTGGCACCAACTTTTAAAGCCAACCTCCCACTGCACAGTCATCCAATTAGGTCCACTTGGTGATCAAATACCGTTATCTGAGCCACTTCAAGTTCAATCACACACAAGTCCTCAATGGGTTTTGTTGCCTCTGTTTGTATCTGTCTATTTAAGTTGGATAAGTGTGATTGAAAAACATGGAAGGGGCTAATCTTTAATCTTTCCTTTCAGAAGGCTGTGCCAAAAAAAAGATCATAGAGATAACGACGAGTTGAAAGGTACAAGAACCTGCATTTTCTAGAATTGTTACTGTAAGATAAGAACCAAGCTAGCTATACAAATTACTTGGTTGGCTGGTTAACTATTCAATCCAATTCAATTCAGTTTATTTATATAGCGCCAAATCACAAGACATGTCATCTCAAGGCACTTCACAAAGACAGTTCTTTCAAATCACACAGTCAGATTAGTTAAAAGTTTTCTATCTAAGGAAAACCAGTTGATTGCATCGAATCATTGACTCG
>JAUZNJ010028673.1:0-15925 GCA_034780135.1 Jordanella pulchra | reverse complement strand
AGATAGATAGATAGATAGATAGATAGATAGATAGATAGATAGATAGATAGATAGATAGATAGATAGATAGATAGGGTTTTAAAAACTCAAAAGTAAAGGAATTTACACATTTTTTTCGCTTGATCTTATGTACTGTCTTCATTTAGCATTTAGGCAAACATTTAGAGATTTTAATTATTTAATAGCTTTAGTCGTCCTTCAGACTACAGTATGTTAAACCTGCTGAACAAGTACTTTGGCCGTGTTTAGATGTTAGCAGATCCCTTTACAGTATGCAGTTTGTAGAGATGTGATCAAAAAAAAAAATGAGGAAAAGCTAAAACGCCACCTTTTTTTTTTGTATCACCCCCCATTTAAAAATCATCTTGATGCAAGATTTTCAGTAACACATGTACACTAAGATTTTTTAATGTTGGTTTCTCAACATGGGAAGAGTTCCTCTCATACTTCTGAGCAAAAGAGAAAGGAAATGGAGAGCAGAGAAAACTTGAATGGTTTTGACGCAGCAGCTTTTCCTGCTTGAATTAAAGCTTGCTCAACCTGTTTGTTGTTCTCAGAAATCCACCTTGCCCATCAGGAATATGTCTGCATTCCTCCAGGTGCCTCGGTACTCTGAGACTCCTTTTCTGTTGGGGACATTCGAAGAGACCAGACTCAGAGGTAAATACGTGTGACCCCGGTCCTGAGAAGGAGTCGGTCCATTCATGAAGGTCAGTTTTAGCAACATAAACATATTTTGCTTCCTTTGAATAGGGAAGCTGCTTTCAGATCTTTGGAAACATTTCTAGGTTGTTTGCAGTCAGAGTGCTTGTGCTTTATTTAGCATGTAACAAAAAACTGCTCAGCTTTACTTTAAAGAAAGTAACCAGGCTATGATCAAACCTTAAAAGAAAGCCCTTAAATAACATTGTGATTGCTTCAAGTTACTTTCAACCAACAGTCATTTTGGTGGTTCTTAACTAACTCATTTATTTGATCACATCAAGCAAGTTTATAGACTTTGAATTTTTATTTTGGAAATTACTGAAGTGAAACTCCTTGGATTGAAGTTTGAATCAGCAAAGGCATCCAAAAGTACATTTGTATCACTGCAGTGTTTTTATGTAAGAAAATCCCTATACTTCATTACCCTCCTCTTTGCCTAAATACCCCAATTATAATTTCAGCTATATATTAAACTATTTCCTTTTCGGTTTTCTAAATATATTCTGACAGATGTTTCTTAACACACATTGTAACAGAAACATCAAAAGTGAAAGTTGTGGCTTTATTTATTATTCAATCTGTCCTTGGAGACATAAAAAAGAGCTTTTAACATTTCTCTGACTTTCCACAGATAATTTGTATGGAATAAGATAAACTAACTAAATCAAGCAAACCAGAAGACATGGCAGAGATGAAAAAGGTTTTTCATATCTGCTGGCTGCTCCTGTTGGTGTTCCAAGTTGCTGCACCTTCCTCAGGTAAATAATATCCCTGTGAACATCACAGTGAAATATGCAGCTGCCTAAAGAATTTACTGCTAAAGATTAGCTTCATGGTAAGGAGGCTTTGCAGCACCACAGACAAAAAGAAAAAAACATACAGTTGAAGAATACAGAAAGCTGCTCAGTTATCCATCGATCCATGATGAGGCTGATGCCTCTGAAAAGCAGTTATTAGAAAAGATGAATTCTGGAAAGCCAATAAGAGATGAGAAATTCTGGAAAGCCAATAAGAGATGAGAAATTTTCAACTAACTCTCATGAAGGAAATCCATTGTTTTTAAGTGCAATTTTTTAAAACCAAAATATAAATGATTAAGCCTGATTCCTTAATCAGGTTTGTTAGGGAATTTGAACTCAGGGGCGGACGTCGGGGGTGACCAGGACCTTCTCAAGCCAATCACTGGTCACCGCTGCCGGATCATTTTTTTATTCCCATGTGGACATAATCCACCATCTCTGTAACAAGCAGTTCCCTTCTAAACGATTGATGCAGTAGAGATGATAATGACTGAAATGTACCAACTAGTTAGAGATTTTAACTGTTTGTAAATTAATCCAAACCTAATAATTAACATGCAGTAATGATTTATACACATTAATGTACTAATATTAAAGGTGACAAACACAGAACTTATGCCATTTCCAGAACTGTTTGCTTTTGTGTTTATTAGGTGAGAGAAGTGAAAGTTACGTTCTCTGGAGTCATCTAGTTCTTTGTGTGAATAAAGTTTAAAGAAAAATTGAAAACCAACTTAGTGTGAATGTTCCTCAAAGTCAATAGTAATTTTGACATCATATACATATAAATGAGTGTGTAGATATATTAGAAAAGACTTCCCGAAAATCTGTCTTCAGGGATTTATTTGAAAAAAGACAGATGTTTTACTCTTTTTTTCTGTCCTGTTGTTACAGTGTGATTAGTGCAGATTGACCCAGATTAATTGAGTTACATTGGTACCTCCCTAGCCCCCCTTATCAAAATAGTCTGGCTTTACCATTGTTTTAAATATACATCTGCCAAGCATTTGGATTATTATGGGCTTATAGGCCTTTGCAAAAATGTATCCTGTCACTTGACTTTTTTTTGCTTTGTTTATTTTGTTTTTCAACATTCATCTTCTTCAGCACAAAACGCCACAACATCTCCAGGTAACACTACCACCCCGTCAGCTCCAAAGCCCAAACCCTCTGGTTATCGGACTCTTCCAGTTGATGTTAAAGTGCCTGTGGGCGAGCCTGCAGAGTTTAGGTGTGGAGTGTCCGAATCATCAAAGAACTTTACATTCACTTTCTACTGCAGTCATGGAAACTACACCCTCACCTGTCCGGACGGCAAGGTGGAGGACATCCCCCAGGTGAGCTGGGCACTGCCTGACACTGCAGCCTAAAACATTAAACTTGATCTCTTTATGGTGTTGGTTCAAAACGTTTCAAAATGGTGAGACGTGTCCAGCAGTATTGATCCTATGTATTTACAACAGTTTTCAATGACTAACATCTACAAATTATACAATTATGATATGAATTATTATCTCTTTCTTGTCTACACTCACTTCAGGCTCTGTATGGAAGCTGTGAAGTGAAGAATGGTGAACTGGTGGCTACTTGGACCCTCAAAGGAACCTCTTACTCTGACAACAATGCACGAGTCGTTTGTCATCAGTCTAAGGCTTCAGATGAATGCACTGCTGTCCTACATGTCTATGGTGAAATAGCAAATCCCTGCATAGCATATTGCCTATGTTATCTGCCTATCTGATAATAACTGAGTAAAAGTTCTGTTACCTTTCAATTTAAGCCTGTTTGTTGTTGCTATAATCTGGATTGAAATCATTTTGTTTTTATTTTCTTTCCCCCTGCCTGTAGATAATGGTGCCAGCCAGGCTACCCTCATCGGGTGTTTGATTGGAGGATTCTTTGGGGCCCTTCTGGTTTTCGGCCTCATTTTTCTCCTGCTCCCAAAATCTGTCACCCTTCAAAACTGCCTCAGTGAGCAACACACTATTGATTGTGTAGAAAATATTAAAAGAAATCTGAATTTACAACGTTTGAAGAAATGATTTAAGATGCAAAATCTTTGTTTTTAGGCGCAGACGACACCGAAGACGACCTGGATGCGATTGTAAAAGAGTGAAGAAAAAAGATAAATAAAGTTTATCTGCCTTTATCTGTAAATGTATTCTTCTAAATCCAGTTTAACTGAGGTGACGGTCATGCTAATCCTGTTTTGTGGATAATATTCACTGGATAATGGATATATTTAGAGAAATATGTTTTGTTGTGCATTGTTCACCTTATATGCAGTACCACAATTTTCCCACATGAGGGCAGCACGTTTTTGAAGCTAGGTTCCCATCAACAACAATCAATTATAAAACAACAAACAGCTCATGTTGCTTTTCTAAACTAACAAGTTGTTGCTATATTTTCTTTCTGGTTTATGTGTGAATCATCAGTTTGGTCTAATTTCAGGCAAAGGAAGCCTAAGCTAATTTCTCATCTTTTCAGTTTTTAGTATCAGTTTCAGTTCATTTGAATATAGTTAAAGTAGTTAATTATAGTTAAATATTTGAATATAGTTAAATCAACTAAACATGAGTTGGATGCCATCAGGTTTCCAGGCTGTTTGCTTGAAACATGCAGAACTGAAGTCAATCCTGATTGACTTTGTATCAAGATAAAGCTCCTAAGTTTCCCACCTGTTACCAAATAGCCATCGACTAACTAGTACAACAAAACCATATCTAAATATTAAAATGATTATTAACACACACATAAACACTTATTTTCATATAATAACACTTGCAATATTTTCTTCTTGTACAATCACACCTTGGTGAACATATAAGGAGCCATGTGAAGGTTAAATGTCTTGGCTAAAGACACATTAATAAGACAGGAAATCCCTTCTCTTATCTTCAATATTGGAAGAGGATCTCTCATCCACCTTAGTTACGACTGTCTAAACCAGTTGTCTATTTACTGTTTACCGTCTTGTTACCTATTGTACATTCACGCTACTTTCCTCTTTAATTTTTATTATTTCATGTTATCCAGTGAATTAAAATGTCATATCCTGCCTACTCACTGTTACTTCCATTTCATTTATGGAGTCGACTGCCCATGTAAAACAAATGAAGCTGCTTAGTAAGAAACAATGTCATACATCATTTTTTTCTTCCCTAAATGGTCGGCTGATGCAGAACACTGGGGATTCTGAAAAATCAAAAAAAGTGCAGCATTACAGAACTAACACAGAGAGTTCAGTCCTTTAACTTTACTCTGTATCTTGCTTTTTGTTAGCAGTTGCATGAAAAACTGCATTTGTGAATGTAGCAGACAAGAGTAAAGCTGAGCAGGTTTTCTTATGCATTTGTTGCCCCCTAGTGGTGTCGTTATATGTGTTTTATCAGCCTTTATTTGTCTGGAACAGTTAAAACGGAAATACTAACCACAGACTTCTATAAAACCACTGTTTATGAAACTGTTATGAACCAACTGTGATCAGACATTTATTTTTGGTTTCACTTTACCAGCCACACGCAGGGCCTGACTACTGCAATGCGTAAAAAAGATTTAAAGATCTGACAATGCAACGCACCAACCCTCTTATTATAATAGAGATAAAAACAGATGACAAACAGACTTTCTGAAATCAGTCTGCAATAAATTGCCTTAAGCGTCTGGATTCCAGGCATGCGTCACATTTACCCAAAACAATCTTCATGTTAAACTGAATCATTTATCAAAGCTTATATTTAAAAACAAACTGAAGGAGTATTTAGGAAAAGAATATCATACTGACAGGCTATCATGGCGGTTGTGTTATGAAGGCTTTAGGCAGATCAGGCATAATCAGCTAGACATCCTCATGGCAAATTGCCTTAGCTACTTAAAACAATGCAAAATAGACATGTTTCAAGAAACATTGCCTTACTTATATTTCAATTTTTGCAGTGCAGAAAGTCCTAATGTGACAAACTCCACCAGTAGTGTGTGATCTTTATCTCATTCTGACTTAAGTTTGCTTAGTGAGGACTATTCTGTTAATAGAGATGTTAGAGACTCATTGCAAATGTATGGTGGCAGTTGTTGCTGTCAATGGGATCACAGCATTTTTTCAGGTAAATGACTTTTTTCACAACGGACAAAAACATTTTTATGGATCAGTACCATCATCATTTGAAGATCATGTTTTATAATTAATAAGACTCAAATAGGTTTATAAAGAAATGTTTTTGCTAGATATATAATTGTGACAAAAAAGACAGGAGAAAATAAAAATGGTAGGAAATACGTTTTTAGAGCATTGCACTGTTAGATTTAATCTGCAGAAGACAAAGATGAACATTCCCAGGACACACACACAGAGGAGAAAGCCAGCAGGAGAGATTCCTCCCTCGTCTTTTCGCTGATATAACAGAGGAAGTATGGAGCAACGTGTTGATTCAGCTGCTCATCCACTCCTTGGTTCACTGTGTGCCTGACTCTGTTCCTCAAATCGGATTCTGTTATAGTCAGATCCACTGAATGGGAAGTCTGTGGCGTTCCCAGGACGTGGCAAAAAAGAAGGCATGTGTGTAGGAGTTAGTGAGGTCATGTTGCTCCTGAACTCAGGCTTTGAGTGTGACACTACACGTCTTTTAAGTCTGCGGAGGAAAAGATGTATTCCTGTGTAGCTAAATAAGACGTTCAAATGAGCATCATAGCAACATGAATATTTTCCTATTTAAGTCAAAATCTGACTTTTCATTTTTGCTGAGGAAACAAATACTTCAGCATGCTCTTGCAGAAGGAGTGGGGTTCATGGCTAATCATGCTATCAATAACTTCTCCTGTCCCGTTTAATTTCTGTAACAATCAGAACGTAACGAATGTCTTCTGCTGACACATTTAACCCAGTGTGAATTAACTTGTGCTTAGACCTTTACTAGTTCTGTTTAGGGACAAACACCCTTAAATACCACCATAACAGAGGTGTGTGCCTGGCCATGCGTCTGAGATAACCTTCATTGTTTCATGCGTTTAAGCTGTGACCTTTCACTGACAATGAAACACTTTAATCACATTATAACCAGCAGACATTAGAGGATAACGTCTGAAATGTTACAAGTGAAAGTCAAAAACAGACTAAAAAAAGTTTGAAAGTGGGAGCAGTTAAGCAGTTTTTGCACCTCTATTTCTATTTTGACCTCTTACTGACCTCTGTCTGTTTAAGTACCTGTTAAGGCAGATATCTAAATCATTTGGTAGATTTTTTAGCCTCTTTTTAATGGTTGAATATGAAGGACACAAGATGATTTATCATTATTTAATGTTGTTCAAACTGACCTATGATAATATTGTCACCAAAATAAGTGTTACTATAGACAAGAATGTCTGCTATAAGAGACACAGTGTATTTCAGATCATCCATACCTCAGACTTTTCAACATTTTGTTACCTTATTATCACTATCTTTTATCTATTCTAGTAGAATTATATCAGATAGACGAACAAAAGTCATGTTTCATCAGAAATAGTAAGGAAAAAACAGACAAAAAGATCTTTTTTTTTTTATTAAATAAAAGTTGAACAGTGTGATGCATTTACAGTAAATCTACCCCCCCAAGACAGTAGTTTGTAAAACACCTTTAGAAATATTCTTATTTTAAGCTTCACCCGTTTCCCTGTAAACTACAAGTAGCATCCCTGTCAGAGTTAAGGCAAATAATTCCCACAGCATAATACCTCCACCCCAGCGCTTCACCATGTTTAGAGTGATGATCCGTGTTCGTTTTCCTACACCTAATGTTGTTTGTTGACAGATCAGATTAGAAACCACATTCTCTGCATCATCTCCAAATGTATTATATAGATTTTGGCCACTGAGGGGGTGAAATACTCCTTCTTTTCAAATGTATTAAAGAGCACTCCGTTATATTTTCAGATCTTGGTGAATTGTTTTTTTATGACCTGACCTGTCATTGAACTACTGGTGTTTAACACATCCCACTAAAACTTTTAGATTCTTATCTGAAAAACATGATTTATCTAACAAATCATCTTGCTATTGCTTTACAGTTATTCCCAACTTTGTGTCCATCCAGCAAGTTTGTGGATTCAACAAAACACTCTGAATCAACAGTAAAAGCTTTCTACTTATAACAACAGTCTTTCTGTAATCAGCATCCTCTGTATATTAAAGCAGCACTCATGTAATTCAATCATTGGCTTGATAAATGTCCTGAAGCGCAGTGACCATTATCTAATCATATTAGCAATGACACAGGAAACCAGCAAACACTCTGATAAATGGCTCTGGAGCATTCTGATGTTTTCTTCTTCTATCACCACAGAGGCCATACAATCTGAACAAGGTTTCAGTTACAACTCTTCTAGGGCTTAAATTAGGTAAATTAGGTAAATATTTCTTAAACTTAAAGGTCCAAATAGTAATGTGATATTTTATAACTCTGTGAGTGGAGGTGATTTACTCTTCATATTATCTGGATTATTTCTTCGCTTCCTTGACACCAGGAATCTGTTGTTTTTTTGTTATCACTGTAAAAAACAACACAAAAACAACACACACTCATACAAATCTTGGTGTATTTAATGTGTCTTTCAGCTATCAGCTTTTTTCCTGGCAGCTGTCACCTGTTAAGTGACTGACATGTGGCTCTGTGTCTTACTGTTAGAGATATAAATAGTCACACAACTCTTTTCACATCACTACACTGTGTCAGTGTGTACTGAGAAGAAACGCTTGGAAATCTGAAAATAAATAACCTCTCATAGTGTCTGTATTATATTTGAAAGGGAAGAAAAAAGAAAACTACCTCCCGTTC
Organism: Jordanella pulchra; assembly: GCA_034780135.1. NCBI lineage: Eukaryota > Metazoa > Chordata > Actinopteri > Cyprinodontiformes > Cyprinodontidae > Jordanella > Jordanella pulchra. Next base: position 7,608 of record JAUZNJ010028673.1, on the reverse strand, counting down.
AAGTAGTAAGAGTAACATGTCTTTCCACCAGAAACTATGCTAATGGGAGAGGAGCGTTGGATGATACCTGGATACCTGACAAAGCCCCAGAGACCAGAAAACAACAGAGCCTGTAGATGGGGGGGTCAAAGAGAAAGAGGGAGTGGAAAAGTACACTTTACAACACACACTCCCTTCCTTGTCTCTCTGTTTTACTTTTACATTTAAGAGTCCTCTGAAGAAAGCAAGGCAAGTTTATTTGTATGGCACAATTCAGTACATGGGCAATTTAAATAGACAATAAAATAGACAAAAATGAAAGCAAATAAATATTAAAAGCATGCATAAAACAGATAAAACAGTTGTACCTATACCTATACCTTAGTTAACAGTTGAAGTGTTTCCAATAAGAAACAGAAACATGACAATAAATGTAATATTCCAATACTGATCACCACTGAAATTAGCTTTATAGTGGTAAAATAAAGACCTCCAGATAATGAATGTATGAATTTTTATAGAAAAAACTCTGGTAGACAAGGATTTGTAGCATTTGCCCACCAAACTACTAAATCTTTCTGCTCCATGAGTTTCATGGAGCAGAGAAATTAATCATTATTTTTCCTAAAAATGATCTGAAACAGCCTTCAAAAGCCATGATGGGAGAATAGGATAACTCCCCAGAAAGGTTAGGTGACTTTATCATCTGAACTTTTAAAAAAACAAAGATGAGGAGCAGGGTTTCAGTGATAGATGGGATTCACAGTCTCAGACAGTGTAATAGTCTCTGACTATTACACTGTCTTTTTTGAAATACAGAGCAAAAACTTCAAGTATACTACTCTACAATTTACAGACTTTTAATCTGTAGACATGTTTTAAGATGTAGAGAGAATTAAAAAAGTGCAGAGCTCCTAAGGACAATTTCCTGTTTTGCAGTGTAGCTTGGTGTACAAAGTCACGTGAATTGGAAAAATTGCATAAATTAAATTGTATATTTTTCAAGGGTTTAAGCAATGAATAAAATGATGCATTGCCTCATCGAAAGGTTATATTTTACATAGAATAATTGTAGTAGAATACAATTTTCTTTTACTGTAGAAAAACCTAGAGGTGATTTTTTGCCATATCCGCTAATAATTACCTGTCATATTCCGGGGTCCTCTGTCTTCTTTTGTGGGGTTTTTCCTGTGCGCCTTGTCCCTCTTCCACCACTAGATGGCGCCAGGTCCTGGATGGAGTGCAGTGGTCTCATCAGCTGTCACAGCTGATTCCCATCAAGCCTCATCAGCAGGGTGTACAAGAGGAGTAGGCCAGCAGTCCTTCGGAGCCGAGTGTTTGCCAGTCACAGTGATCCCTTGGCTGTCCTGGATCCACTGGTCATACCCTGGCAGTTTTCCTGGTTACAGAACCTCCCTCGTGACACCGTGGAAATTACCCACTGGTTGCCCGAATTCCTAGATTCACCTCTCCGTTGTTTGCAAGTATCACCTGGTTCCCACGGCTGGCAGCCGTATCACTCCTCTGTGTCTCCGTTAAACCTGAGCCAACCTGTCCATTCCCCGCCGCACTTCTCCATTGCTCCCCGGACCCCGGATATACTCTGTTACCCTCCAAGACTCTAATCCTCTTGCCACAAGTAATATACCACCTGATTCGCATCAGCATCTCCATTTCCCACACCACCTGAAATCACCAATCTGCTCTCCCTCTTCAGTGACTATTGCGTCCTGCGTCCGCTTCTTACCCTGGACCCGATCTTCATTGCCAATTGTGTTTGTTCATTGTTCTCATAATAAACCAACTTCAACTGATCTCCCTCTCCTGTTTTGGTGTTCTGCATGTGGGCTAAAAACATCAAACCCAACATGACATTACCTCTTAATTGGTCAAATAATTATAAAGTAAACATGTTGGAGGATAGGGCTAACCCCCCCTCCCTATGTCAAACAGTGCAAGCACTCGCCATGCCGATGTGAGAGAATCTGTATTAGTACAGACAGAGCATCTGCATAGCACACAATTGAATATTATGAGGTTTCTCCTATGTTCCTTTGCACAGTACGTAAGTTCTCTTAATAGTGATATTAAATAAATTAAATATTAAATACTCAACATATTTTTTATTAAGTCCAAATTTCTGTATTAAAACATTTTTTACAATGATCTGACATAATCTTCCAATTTTAAATGCCATTTTTGATTAGATACAAGTGAATTATAATCGAAGTCAACAAATGAAGACATTCAGAAGCAGTCTCTGTGTTATTTAATTCTTATAATTTGTTTGACTAATTTGTTAAAATAAATAGATGTGGGGAAAACCTAGCAGGAAACCTGTGAGAGGCAACAAAACAAAGACTAAATGAAGGTTTACCTTATTTCAGGGCAACAACCTTCATGAGATCAGATGAGAGTGCCTATAAAAATGGTACTGTAATTCAAATTTAAGTAAAATCTGAATATTATTATTGTAGGTCCTTCGTTCAATCTGACTGGACCCATTTTTTCTTAGCTTTATTGGAAAACAAAGTCAGCTGTTCTAGGATAAGCAATTTAAGACTTTGTTTTGTAAACCAAAAAAAGAAATTTAAGAACGGTCTTACTTCCCTCAATTTAACTTCATGTTGGTCTACCACACAGAAGCACGATCAAATACATTAAACTGGTTATAGTGTGACAAAACATGAAGGTCAAGGGCTATGGCCGCTTTTTGCAAAGCTCTGAAGTCCTTTAGGTGTGAGTAAAAAGACCCTTTCCACTATGCACACGCACTTGTTGATGTTTATGGAATAACACAAAACTAGCTTTCGATACATGCATGCGTCAGCCTGGCAGCCATGTCACACTAACAGTGTGCTTGTGCACATATGATTGTTTCTATCCCAAACAAAGAGGAGGAGCTCAAAGTACTTATTCAGGTAAAAAAAGAAAAGACACTTTTAACTTGGCACGGTCGTGGAGTTTTCACAAAGGCTCTTCTGCTCCTGGATCATCACCTCAGGTAAGGAGGTGGGGTTCTTGGTTACTTTTTTGGCAGAGACAGATTTCTTGTACTTTATCCCTATTTGTTCACAATTATTTATTTCTTATATGCAGACAGGAATTTTAAGTAACATTTGGAGTTATTGAAACAATTTGCCCAGAGAGGAAACCCTGCTGCCAGCGATGGTGGATGGTGATCAATTGGTTCAATGAAAATGTCAAGTTTCTTTCTTGATTTAAAAAAGTTTATAGTTCTTCTAATGTATATTTATCTCCCTAAAATATATAAATAGTGTATTAATTGATGTTTGGATGGATTTTTTCAAGCTTACTAGATTTCATAGTGGCAGAAACAGCTGATGATTGAGGTCCCAGAACAAATGTTTTTATGCTGTTGAAGGCATTTTAACATTTGGCATCTGGAAGACAAAGGCCCCGTCGACCTTGACTTGTTAAGTGCAACCTGATACTAACACTGAAAAGTCACCTGACAAAGGTCATAATGGAAGCGATAGAGAGAGAATCATGAAAGGTGTCTGCATTATTTGTGTTTCCACTGGATTCTCAGCTGGAGAGCTGCTGATGCAACATGTTAGATGAGGAGGCTGGATAAGATGCAGATAGAAAATGTGATACTTTTATAACACATTTCTGGCTAACGACAACCAAAAACTTTTTTTTTGTATAAATGTCCTCCTTTGTAATTTCTTCTTGTGATCACAGAAACAAACAGAGCTCTTTAAATCCTAAATTTTAGAGCCCTTAAGGCAATAAAAGACAGAAGAATAAGGAAACAATGATGCAAGTTTTAACAATTGAGACACATTTAATTTGGCCAAGGTCACAAAGACAAGACTTGGCACTCCTAAATATGTATTAAGCTGCACATTAATCTTAATATCAGCTTAAAACCTTTCTGGGATATGCATATTAACTGCACAAAACACATATAATCCACTACATCATGTTTCCATCTACCTTTGCTTTTTGTTATCGTGGAAAGAAAATGTAATAGCTGTAAAAAATACTATCGAATACAATAAAAACTGATCAACAGCATTTTATTTAGCTTAAAAAACCCAGATAGTTGTAATTAAGTTGTATTTCTTCATATTTCCGTCTTCAGTCAGCAGAGTTTACCAAAAAAGACAGAAAGAAGACAGTAAACACTAAATAACTGCTTTAAGTGGTATTCAAAAAAATGCTGTCACTTCTTGTCAGTAATTCCATTCATTAGACCAAATAATATAAATCATATTGTGTCTGCCTCGCTGGGAGTAAACTTAATTACTTTGTAATCAGTGTGATCATACAGATCATCAGAGGTAGAACCAAAGAGGATCTGTAAATCACATGACTGCTTTCGGCTGGGCGCTAAACAACTTTCCCCAGTCAAGTTTAAGCCGAAGGACCGTTTTCTATAGACATGCTGGGTTTCAACCCATAACAAAAAATGATCTGCTGTTTACTCTACAAATACCCAGAATACCCTGCTGACGAGGCACTGACCTCTCTCACCACGAGGACATTCTTCCTGAGGAAAGGGCAAAGTACAGAGTGTTGCTGGTCTGTAGGACTCTAAGAGACCAGGAAAGAAAAAGTGATGAGAAAAATGTCTCACTGTCCTGTTATCTCTGTGTGTTTATCCTTGTCCCTTTTTAGCTGACTGTCTATTGTGTTCAAGATGGGACATCTCACTCTTGTCACTTTCCTAGCAGGTAACTAAAAACAAAAAAGCATATTACATAGAACAAATTACAATTTATAAAAATGTATTTATTTGAGAAAAAATATTTCTTCCAATATTATATAATTGTGATAGAGCATATGGAAGATTAAACTTCTTAAAGAATATTTTCTGTCACTTAACTTTAAAAGGATTAATATGTATATTTTCCTTTACTTCTTTTAGCGCTGTTTTCCATTTTTATGGAAACCGAAGCAAGTAAGACCAAACGTCTTCTTCTTTTGTTATTGATATTTTGATCTGGGAAAACATTTAAGTTATATTCAGACTCGGTAATAACAGAAGTGAGACTCATATCTAGAATCCATAATGAAGTTCTCTCATTTAGTATTTATGTGTCGTTATCTTCACTCACTTTGATCATTTAAACCAGAGTTTGTTTAGATTTTTTTCCCCCTCTTGCATTTGAATAAACACACTTTAGAGGAATGATATGACAGAAAGATTTTGCAGCTTTGAATCTGTAATATTTTAAAATCTGAAGACGAACCTTGATGATGGTAGCCGACCAATGGCTACATCTAATGTCAAAATAGATTACTGAGGAGCTGAGAGAATCAATGTTTTTTAATGTGGCAGTTTCATAGTATTTTGCAATTTATTAAAGCTTTTGAGATACTACTGATTAAAATATAATTAGACATAAATTACTGTTTGGCTAACTGACTAAAACTGTAACTAAAATGTTTTTGTTTTCTTACTTTTTTATGCATCCCTGCTTTTGTGTCGGGTCTTCAGATCCATTTGTTTACAGTAAGTGTGAACCCAAAGCTTTAATTGTATTAAATCATATTCACATCCTAATTAAACATATGATCTACATGCGTTTTAATTGCATAACAGAAATCACCAGAAGGGCAAAATGAAGAAAAGTTAATTTTTCATCTTAAAGCTGGATGTGTCTGCTCCTTTGTCTGACAGACTATGAAAGGCTAAGAATCGGAGGCCTCATCTTTGCCTGCTTGTTGATAGGTGGAGGGGTCGGCCTTGTCATCTGTAAGTACTCCAATCATCAACAAATGACACGTTTAGCTTTTCAGAATGACTAATTGCTGAAAATCCCACAAATAAAAATATATGTTTTTCTTTCCAAGATAACCAATGTTCCAGGAGACCCAGGTGAGACATTTCTGAATTAAAAGTTGCTCTCCACATGGTCTATCCTTCTCAGACTGCCATGTTAACTGCTGCCACTCCCTTCTCTCTCCTTACCCAGTCGAAAAAAGGAAAACGACGGTGATATCTGATCCCGCTCCTGACAAACCGGTTTCTTTCACGAAGTGGAGCTGAGAGGTGGTGGGTGGAGAGAATGGGAACGTGGTGGGACAGTAGGAGGAACCACATCTCAGAAAATTAGGCTTTACCTGTACAGATACGAAGAACAGCAATTAGCATCTCCATGTTATTTCTGATACACCGTTATTAAAAATTCTTAAAAATGCCAGAGATTGAATTTGTTGAATCTAAACAAGCCCATATGTCTATCCTCCAAAATGTCACTGTCTTTTCTCCCCATTACTACTGCCTATACAGTAACTATAAAGTGGTTAGGCAGTATCATTCACGTCTTTAAAGTGTGCATAAACTGACATCAAATGTTGTAGAAGCATCTGGAGTCTTAATTAGAAAACGATCATAAGTTTGATAATATAGTGTTTATTGAAATTGGTGATGTCTGATTAATTATAGATACATTAACTTATATTTGGTAAAAGAATTTGGGAAAATAAATGTCACCCATCTACAGTATATGCATGTTGAAATTCTAATAAATGCCACTATTCCAAAGCTTAATAAATGGGTCAGTGTGAATTTTTTTTAAAGACATTCCCAATCTAAATATAATAATTGTCTTTATTTTAAGCCTTCAAACCTATAACTTCCTAATTTAACAGATTCCCTCAGCACTGTACAGTAGGCTGACTCTGGATCAGCTTCCCCAACCCGTCCCTGCTTTCCGCTTTGGCGCTTCCTTGGTTTAAAGTAGGCGGAAACCGAACTGGGATCAGCAATAACTCAACAAAGCTTTAGCGGGGTTTTGAACACAGCCCCCTTCCTTCTTCTGCTTTTTTCTTAAAAACCGAGCCAACCTGTTGAGTGTTAGAGGGAAGTGTTGAAGGCTGGGTGTGGGCACTGCTCAGTGAAGAGAGGACGCTGCTTCAGAGAGTCACGCATTGATATCCGTCCGCTTCTGCTTTCTGCTGCTGAGTTTAACCAGTTAAAAGGTAAGTGTTGAACAAAACTGATGTGTTGACGGATTTTTTTTTCTCATTACGTTTTCAATGTTTTGTGTTTCCTCTGACAAAATTACAGTTTTGCTACATTTTTTCAAATCTAAAAGGGTAAAAGGTGTTTTTAAGCTTTTTTTCTAGATAAGTTCTTAGGGCGGATTTAAAAATAAACTATATTAAAACTTGACAAATAACCATAAAATGTATATGAAGTGATCGGTCTGTTTACACACTAGCAAAGACACAAAAGAACACTTATCGTCATGTTTGCAGCTCCGCTCTATTATCAGACACGTTTTAAAAAAGCGATTTTTTTTTTTTTTTGGTTTTTATTCCCTTTATCCGGACCAATTTTTTAACGAGTGACCGCACGCGCGCACTAAACTACGCGCGTGAGCAGTGGCGGTTCTTACATGAGCAGGGCCCCGGGCGGCTCCCTCCTTCTGAGCCTCTGCCTGTTTTGTTTTTGACCAGCTTTTTCAAAAATAATGGCCAAAATCAAACAGTGTTTTCGAGATGATTGTTTCATTTACCTCTTTATATAAAAGGGATGACTGAAGGTCTAATGTCATTCAAAAGTTTGAAAACACACCTTGTTTTATGCAAAACCTCCACAGCCCCCCCTCCCCCCCCCCCAAAAAAAAAAAAAAAAATATGTAAGTAAAG
>JAUZNJ010028670.1:0-15926 GCA_034780135.1 Jordanella pulchra | reverse complement strand
TTAGTTAAAAGTTTTCTATCTAAGGAAAACCAGCTGATTGCATCAAATCATTGACTCGACAGCAATCCCTCACACAACACAACAAATGGATTTATTTCCTTTATAATAGGGGGAGTTTAAGCTATGTTTAGCTCTTTTTGGCATAAACCTCAGTTTGATATTTTATTCTACCCTCCAAGATCCTTACAACAGCTATGACAAGTCAACACAACTCATTGAGGCCATTTTCTGACAACGATGATCATGATATGCAGTAATAACTGTGAACTGTTCAGTTCTCATTTTTCCCTCCATTTTTTTCCTGATTTAAATTAACTGAATATGAGGTGGACTTTAAGCAGGACTATCAAAAATACACATTCAAATTTATTCAAATAAACTTAAAACTAGAGATGTGGTGTACCAGTCTATATCTTAAGACATCAATCTTAATCCAATCAGTTTACATAAATGTTTGATGCAAGCACCTTCCTTTAAGTTTCTAAGAACTAGCAGACTTATCAGAGTGCAAGAGAGAGCAAGACTTTCAGAAGACAACAATTCGCTTCTTTCTGCTTCTGTTTAAAGGCTTTGTAACCCACTGCTTAGCTAAGTTCTCATACCTTTTGTTGTTGACTGCTGTTCTCTGTTAGAGTAATATCACTGGATCAAACCTTTTCTAGCACGGTATGGGGACAATGCAAACGTAGCGAAACTGTTTGAGAGTGATGGTCTCAGAATTGATCCAAATTGACTCTAGAGCTATACACTTATGGTGTGAACGTGATCTGACCTCAATCTTGCACAGCCCCTAGGTTCACTGTGCAAGATTGAGCATAAGGCTTTCCTGCAGCCATGTTTGTATTGCATTATGGGATGCAGTAAAATAGAAAAAAACTATGTAAATAGATGGGACAAAGTTTCTGTTTATACCAATTCAACTTCTGAAAGATCAGCATGTTTTGGGTTTTTTTTTTTAACCAAAGCACTTATTTTTTAGAGTTAACAGTGACATCTGTTCGTCCCTCTTTGTTCTTATATGTATATTCATAACTGATAAACTAGCTCATTATGTGTTGTATTTTTATAGTTTACTGTTGCAGGACCTGCAAACCTGGTTTACAAGCATGCGTCACAGCTTGAATTTAGCTACACTTGAATTAGGGTCAACTCCCAGGAGGGATGGTTAGAATGAAAGCATTTTTTTTAATGTATGTAATTTGTGATTTTATTTTTATTATGAAACTTAAGGGAGAAATAAAATTGATTAACTGGATTTGGTGGTAAAATAAATTGGAGATTTTATGATTACACCAAATTTCCCAGCCTTACTATCAAGGTAAAATTAATCAACTGAATTAGACCAAAGTAAATGATTTCTAAGTGTGAAAACATCTATTATTAATGGAAGCATCCACAACCTATGGGAATAAGTAGACCAGTGGTTTGGTAGTGATAACTATGTTAACAGTGCTGGTTGCTAATATATGATACTGAACACAGTCATAAAATAAAAAAAAATCCATCTGCATTTTGTTTTAATAACAAACTCTGTTTTACAGCAACTCCTGCCTTACATAATAACATGATGTTACTGTGAATATTTAGTGATATTTAGTGATCACATCAGAATGAAAAAAAATATCACCTCATTACTCTGGAGGAGAAATACGATTTTTTTGTAAAACCATGTCAAAGTTTTACCAAAAGAGAAATTCTGACTGGTCCCCGTTGATTTGTAAAACTGATTCATGTGTGAATATTATACTAACAAAAAGAAACAAACACTTTTTTCTTTTTTTCTATAGATGTCCAAACTCCATGCCTTTCTTCAGCACAGACTGGTGTGGTCATGTCACCATGCCACCGAGACACCAGCTGCCTCGCCATAGCCTGTCACCTTAGACCTCCATGACGGCACACACAAACACACACACCTACACACATGCAAAAATCCCTTTCTCCTTGCTTCCCTTCCCTCCAGGCATCCTCGTTCCCCTCCTCTCTACGCCATCAGGCAAACCCCAACCCGTCCTCTCTCCCATTGCTGGCACTCAAGGCTCCCTCTGCTAGCACCTGGCATGAGGCCAACTTGTCAACCACCCAACACCACAGAGGATGAATGAATCACTACGAACTTTGCAAAAAGCACTGATCGCTCACATCTCATGTGATCATCGTTTCAGCTAATTGTCTCAAATTGATATTTAAGACAATTAGCAGCGAAAGGGGGGGGGGGCATAGAAGGGAGGAGAAGAAATAATAAAACGATGAGTGTCTGTATTCAAAAGCATGCTCTAGAATGTCGATTTCAAAGTTAATCCAAGCATGTATTTTAATACATGAATTATAAAAGCATAATTAAATTGCTACAAGAACTGCAAAGTGATTTAGTTTTATGTCCAAACAGTATACTCAAGAGTGAGTTATAGCCCCTGTACGAATCTTGAAAATGTCAGAAACACATTCAGATTCAGTTTTTGATAACGTGTCTTCATATTTTAAAGGAGGAATTTTGATATTGATTAATTTCCAATCTACACAAAAGGCTGGATATGCTCAAAACAATGGGCATGGTATCAAAATCAAAATCAATACACTTTTTCATCCCATCATTCATATTCTTAACTCCAGTAGTACCTTTCTAATTTCCCCCCTCCACCAACCGAACACCTGTTGCTGTATACTGCCGGTCAGCTGGCTAAAAGAAAGCTGCTGTGCGCTTTTAGCCTTATTACAAAGCAGAGAAAATTGGCATTTGGGAGAAAATTTTAGTCACTCAGGCAGTCGGAGTGTTAAAAAAACACACACATACCTTATTAAGGAGACACTGTTTTAGAAATATAAGTAACAAGCTAAAACTACATTTGTAGTGTGGTTTGCCTATATTTCTATTCCACCTACATATACGTATTATAACAAAAGTCATACAAAAGAATAAACAATGACGGTATGTTCTGGCAAACAGGATTAATATAATGATATAAATCCATAAGTTGTGTTAGTTTCTCACATAGAAATATGGTTACCCTATTGTTTAAACATAAGATTATTAAAGCCTGCAGTTTATGTTAGAAATTTTTCATTGTAAGTTTTCTGCAATAAATTTAATATATAGAAGTATCTGGTTGCCAGACTATTCAAAATAAATAAATCCTTTTTTTCCATTCCTCCTATGAAAGGCTTTTTTTGGGGGGTGGGGGGGTGTTATAATGTGAATGTCCCCAGCAGTTTTTACAAAAAAGGGAGAAGCACCTTGAAAGAAGGACAGAAACAGTGGCCTCCCCTCAACAAGGTTATTCAGAGATAAGCAACAGTACTCAGGCAGACAATGAAAGCCCAAAGTGGAAGCTATTTTCAAAAGTCGCTAAATTGTAGAATTTGTTAATCATACTCTCTGAGTGTTAAGTCCTCAGAGCCTGAGAGTAACAGCATGTATCTGTTTAAGGAAGCAAATCATAGGTGTGGGAGGGGATTTGGACAGGTATTTATTTTTATAAAGGCAGAAAACATGCTTATGCTGTCACCCAGAGCTATTGATAGCCCCTGCATTCAGGCCATGCACATACAACAACATATAAATGACTAAGAATGTTAGAAAGTAGAAGCATAGATCATAAACTGTTTAATTGTCAAAAATGCTTTTGTAAATTAAGAAGTTGCTAAAATAGTATGTTTTAATTATGCATTAGATATATAATTTAAATGCCACTTTTAAGCTAAATAATGGTTTTTGCTCACTTGATTAAAAACAAACAACAAAACAGGACGTTGCATCACTAATTAAAATGTAAATAGTGTAATGAGGACATCAGTGATTTAGACAAACGTCTCTTTGGCTGCCACAGGGGGTATGATAATTACAGAGGCGAATCTATGAATGCACATGAATCTCCTACAAGTCCAGATTAAAAGCCTTAGTGCTAAACCTAGTTTGGTGCACCTGGGGATTGTCTATTCTAGCCAATCCCCAACAGGCTCTGAGCTGCCTCGTCTTCTTATGAGTGTAGAGAGACACCTCATGTGAGGGAGATGAAACAAAGCCCTTGTTTCAGAGTGTTGTAAAGAGGGGAAGCACAAGGAGTTGGAAGTAACAAATGCAACACTTTGAGTAAATAATATACCAACCAATGGCCCGAATTACATAGTCCTGCCTGCATAACACACTTAGCTGCAATGTTGATGTTATAATCAGTTATTCAGGGAACCCTGAACTCTTTAAGGATGCTATGTTTAAGGAAATATAGGATAACATGAGTGAATACATCCTTTTAAACAAAGCAAATCATTAGTGGCTATGTTTGAAACAGCTTAGGAAACAAAAAGTAAAACATCCATGCTGTTCTTGAATTCAAAAAATGCTTTATACCAAACATGGGAAGGTTTCTGGTCTCAATATATACAGAGGTTTTAAATGTGTGCACATTTTGCTGTGCACTACAGGTTAGCAGGTGAACAGAAAGGGCTTTTATGCTGCTGCTGTATGGCAAACTTGGAAATCCAAGTTTTTATGCAAGCATCTAGTTTCTCTATGAAATACAGACAAAAACATATTAGTTATGCAAACTGCAAATAAAATGTGCTAAAACTGCAAAATTGTTTAACAGTAACTGGTCCTGATGCTTGCATGATGTGGCCACATTCACAGAGAACCCCCTTTAAAGAACCCCCTGCTGCTTTGCACTGATGCTAATCTGGATTAAAAGCTCCACATGTCAACTGGACTGTGTGGAAATATGTTGGAATATGGGAACACTGTCCTAAACCTACAGGTAGTTAGCCACAAGCAATATAATGTTAAGAAGCTGAGTTTTGGCTAATTACCAAAACAGATAACCAAACTAATATTCCAACTAATAATGGAGAAATTAAAAAATATTAGTAATTTTAGAAGTTTTTTTTTTTAAGATTTTAGTTACAACCGAAAAGTGTAATAATATGGCTCAGAGAAGGGTATTAAAACTGTAATAAATACTATATTATCTTTATGGCACCATGAGAGTTTGCTTTTTTGATAAGTAAAATTGGATTATGTCATACATATTTCATTTTCATGTTTATACTGTGATATTTTGGTATTTTCAAACACAGTTGTCATAGCACGAGGACCTCATGCAACCCTGTTGCTTACCAAATAATACATTAATATACAGCTGTATAAAACATAAGTAGACCTATTTTCACCTTTTTTTGCAGAAAACAGTAAGTATAACAAGTGCAAGCTTTTCAGGCCATAAAAAATCTCATATTTATTTCTAAATAAGATTGAATTATTTTTTAACTCAGGAAGAGTTTAGAAATCAATATTCGGAGAAATAAAGATTTTCAGTCACACGTTGAGTGCATTTTGGCAAGCTCACAACAAGTTTTTGGATATGCTGCTTGGTTCAGTTTAACACCTAATCAGCATTTCATAAGAGGAATGACGTGCTTGGATTCAGCAGACATTAGAATGGAAAGGTTTTTGTGGGGGGGTGATTGAGCTTTATAAAGTTCTGCTATGAAGATGCTTTTAGTGTTTTACTCCCTCAACTTCCAAATATTTTTTCTTTAAAATCAATCAGAATTTATATGTATGTTTTCTCTTCTCTTTTATTAGAAGAAATGGATTACATGATAAGCTGGTAGCAACAAGCAATCAACAGTAGGCCCATGCATTTAAAAAAACATCTATGCCATATGCTGTCACTCAGAGGAAAAAAAACAAGTCTGAGCAGACAGTCACTGTGTCTAAATGAGATGGTAGGAGGAGGAGGAGGGGAAGGAAAAGGGAGGATGTCAAGGATCCATGGTCCTTCATCTTTGCAGTAGAGCAAACACGTCCCTCAGTATAGCAACAGACAGCTGCCTCCACCTTCTAACGCCGTCCAACTTAAATCACTGCGAGAATTGTCAGTGTAGAGAGAAAACGCACAAAGATAACATAGCAGGCTGCCATGAGGGAAACGACAGAGATGTGGAAACAAGAAAAGGGGAGACATAGACAAAGAGAGAGGAGGGAGGGGAAACGTGTTGAAAGGCTGGAGTTTTTCATTTTTTCTCTTTTTTATGCCGAAGTCTGACTCCTACGGGGACTCTTCTGCTTTTAAACATAAAAACACAGCGATGACACCGCTTAATATATTTCCATAAAGCTGACAATCCCGCTCTGATCAGGTTTAACATAGTGAGTGCCTTAGAAGGGATTTCTTTTAGTTGCGGCTCTATAGATCAATGTGTAAAGATAAACATTTCATCAATTTACAAAGCTTCTCTAGACACCTATGTCAGTACTATCCTTTATTTGCCATTGTTGAACTGTCAGGTCTATTGTATACATTTTTCCCTTTATTTTTAGGACAGTGTGGTGCTGCACACTTCAGATTATAGACAGAACACTTAGAGACGGTAAATTGCTTGTAAAGAGCATATTAAGTTATTAAGTGGAAGATTTCTTTAGGATACAATTCCCTAAAGATTGTCTGTTCTTTTTGGTGCATTTAGAAATAACAAGCAAAAGATGGATTGCTGTAATATTCCTGTTTGGTAAATAAATGAACAGTAATATGATAAAAAAAAGTAAACCTTTAAGTATCAAATTTTGTATGAATTATTTTACTTACAATCCGATAATAAAATTCTGGACTAGAAATAAATGTGCCTTGGCTTCTTTCAGCAAAGCTTCTCTTAACTTTAACTAAAACTAATACAGATATATTTCCCTTATTATTATCACCGGTCACTCTTTACCAAAAAATAAAAATAAAATAGGGAAAAGGGTGACAAAAAATATTCTGGGGGGTCAGGATCTTTTGCCGATTTTCTTTCTTTCAATTTGTGTCAAGCAGTAGCTGGAATAGTAATCGCAGATGTTATCCTATCAGAAATAAACATCGCTGCCAGCGTTCTTTCTATGCACATCCGAGGTGTCTGGGGTTAAGTAAGGATCTGCAAGAATCGCCTAATGCTCTGCAGGAGCTCAGGCGTGGAACCCTTCAGGACATTAAATTCTGAAATATATGCTCAGGCACTTCTTAATTATTAGAGGTCAAATACTGAGACGTATGAAAAATACCACATTTATTTTAACATACAGATATATCTGAAGATTTTCTTTTTAAGAAAAAAAAAAAGATTTAACGTGTTTATGCAGAGTTTAAATGCACTTATCACCATTTTTTTTTGCAAATATTTTTTCCAATCCAAAAACAAAACAGTAAATCTGCAGCGTAATATATAGGTAATATATTGCATTTCATAGAAATTATATTCATTTAAGATGCTTCTTTAATGTTTAAGGAGTTACCAAAAAACTATTTAACACAAATACACATCACACATGCACTGGGAAATACAAATATGACAAACTAATCAAAATACAAGCAGCACATTTTATACCCACTTTACAAAAAAAAAAAACAAATTACAACAAAACACTTACACATAATAAAGGTGGTGGTTATCTATTTTTTAACTAACGAGTTACAGATGCTGGAATGCATTTTTTTTTTTTTGAAGAGGAGTGAAAACACACTTCAGCTCACTGATGGCGATGTTTAATTTCCTCTCAGAGTGAAACATGCAAATGAACCGCAAGAACACAATTAAGTGAGTTGTTCGTAACTGGTAGGTGGAGAACAGGTTCACTCAGGACAGAGTGTTCGCAGGGGGAGAGAATTCGCACAACTTGTTACCCCCCACCTCCAAGCCCCCCTCCATACACATACACCCACACCCACACACACAAGTATACACACCATGTGTCCATTTATTGGCTTGTCACAAATAATCACCACTAGAACAAAGAATGAGAACTAGTTCTGACATTTAGCGCAACATATGTGAGCAGATCTTATTTTGTGTCAACTCATGTTGGAAGGACAACTAAAAAAAAAGTCTTTCCTTATTTGACATTTAAATATCAACCAACGTGGTACTTTAATGACATATTTAATTAGTGTTATCTTCCTCCTCTGCATATTAACCAAATAAACTGTAACACAATCACATTTCTCCCTGATAACTGAGAATTTCTAATATTAGGTTAGCTTTATTCTACAAGTTTAAAAACTAAAGTTAACTAGTTTAAAGATTCAAATTGTTGCTGAGTTAGTATGGTTCTTTTAACTGGAATATAAGAATATCTGCAAAATCTCAAATGTTTTTAGATGCATATTTGTAAGGTAATATGAGTGGATTTTCTTTTAGAGTAACACATGCATGATAACTTAGAAAGTTACACAGAACTTAAAAGGTACAGTGATTCTATCATCTAAAAATGTGATAACTAATGCTGGTTGTCTGAAATCAATAACACCTCTTATATATTTAATCAAACAAATAATGAGGCTGCATTAAAGAAACTTAAAAGGATGAACCATGCACACAAAAAGACAATATAAATACTGCAATGACGCTTTGTTCTTCCAAAAATATGACAAACAAAAAAATATATATATATATTAATGAAGATAATTGCAAATTGAACATAGGCCTACCATAAATACTGCTGCTAGTGATCATGTCTTCAAGCCTAAAAACAAAAGGAGAGGGGGAAAAAACAGCAGAATCGGAATTTTCACGAGGTGGAATTCCAAAGGTTGCTTCTCATTACAGCCACTTTTTTCCTTCACCTATCAGATTTCACAACTTAAAAAAGGCTCCGTTGTTCTTTTCCTTAGGCGCTCATTTAATGCTTAATAATTAAGTATAAGGTTTAAAAAAAGAAAAGGAGAAACAAAAGAAGGATTTCGGGGGAAAAATAAACCATTCCCGTGGACGGAGACGAGATTGGAGGGGCTGTCACTTCTTGCGCTGAGTAGAAACTAAAGAATAGGAAGCATGTGAGGGACTGGAGATGACATAAAACACACATTCTTCAAGCCGCCCATTAAGAGGAAGAGGCTAAAGCAGCGTGAAGCCCCCCTCCTCCCTTTACGTTTAAAATAGATTACTTGCCAGCAGTTGTCCCACTAAGAGCGCAATGACAGCCCATCTTTCTATTAACCTCCTGCCTGCAGCTCAACTGGCCACTTTTATTCAGCCTGACATGCAAAAACTTCCCGATGCAGGAAAGTTATTTAGTAAGAGAGCCTGGATCAAGCGCTGAAACTACGCAGAGTGCCGCGTTTAAAAAACACAAAGTCGGATTAAGTCCAAAATCAGCAAAATTGCATTTTTAACGCAAATCAATTTGTATCGCACTTAAATATAAGGCAAGCACGATGAGCGTCTGCAGACAGACAGCGCTGCAGCCCTGTGATGCTCGGCACCAGTGTCTCAGGGTTACACGGCGCAGCTCAGTTTCTCTTTCTATAATTTGTTCGCATCACTACTAGACAGAGTGGGACTCACCTGTGTGAGGTGACAGGGCAGCGTCACGGCTTTTACGGGACCATCGATCCACGGAACGCAGGGACGAATACGGGGCTCGCCGCGATCAAGCGTGGCTGCTCGCGATTTGAAACCATTCCAAGTTAGTGAGGGGAAGACTGACCACAGCCTCTGCCATGTTGGAATTCCAAACCCTGGACAGCTGCTCCACTGACTGAAGGCAGCTCGTCGCGTCACTGCGCATGTTCTGTCCGGTGAGAGCCAAATTCAAAGAAAATCACCCCCAATGAGCAACAGTTAAATATGCCCAGGAGGCTTGTGTTTCAGGAAATAAAATCTGTGAATATTAAGCTAAGTGTATTTTTTGTCAAAAAGGAAACAGAAATTCAACTTAAATTTAAATGATCCAAAACTTTAAAACAACTTATGAGGGGAACAACACAGCTGTTATTCTCTAATATTTTTAAACAACGCACGTTTTAAAAAACAGAAACAGTACTTGTCCTGGCCCCTCCACTTGATACTGAATGGTAATAAAATGATACTGAATGATACTAAACCAGTTTGTTGTACTGGTACATAAACCATCACTGATTGTTCCTTGCTCCATTTTTTTAATTTATTGTTTTATTTTAACAAAGGTTTAAAGGTTAAGGTGTTTCACTTTTAACTGTAGTCTTTTTTTTTTCTCTGCAGCAAGGCCTTGGACACTGCGTCCACCCCATGTATAACATCTTTGTGCTGTCTTCTGTGTGTTATCTTTGTGGATGGGCTGTACCTAAACTGGATTCACCTTGGGGATCAATAAAGTACAATAGAATTTAATTGAATTGTATTGAATTTAGATAGGATTCCAGTTTTGATTTGCCTGATTAGGGGTGTCCAACCTGCAGCTCCACAGGCACAATTGGCTCATTGGCTCAGTGGCTCAACTTTAATTATTAAATGATGAACTAAATGATTGCTCTGTTTCCTTTGTTTTGGTCATCTATTTTCCCGTGAAAAAACAGCGCCCTCCCCCCAGCTGAACACAATCATACATTGTATGAAAGGATGTAAGGTTTTGCATACATTAAAAGGTGCCCATACTTCTGACAGCAAACTGTTTCACATAATTTTCCCACATGCATGCAGTTCTGCATGTGTGGTATATATGGTAGGCAGTTGAACAGGGGCAGTATTAGAAAGATGGTTAGAGTACCAGATTTAAAAAATAAATAAATACTGATCTGTTAGTTATGCCTTAGGCAAAACTTACAATTGTTCTCATAATTTTATTTTTGTGCACTCCATGGAAATTTGCATCCATTATGAGGAGGTGATTCTCCCTGCTTAGAAAAGTGAATAAAGTGTGCGCTTAAGTGGAACTGCAATGTATTTGTATTCCACCCCAGAATATGAAGCTATGTCCATACAGAGCTAAAGATGGTATTTTTACAGAAACATCTAAACACAGAAATGAAAGTAAACAGAAGAGAAGCCATGATTATAAGCTTTGTAATACGCTAGTGAGGAGCATGGTAACACTGTAAATGTAAAGAGGGTACAGGGAGTAAGAAGGACAGGGTGAAAACAATGAACTCAGGAGTTAGCACACTGGAAAGAGCAAAATTTTGAGCATGATTTGAACCCCAAAGCTGGCCTCTTTATGTCATTGTGCACAGCCCTTAGCCCCAGTAGCAATACACTTACACTTGCAATAACAAATACAGACTTTTAATTATTATTATTAAAAAAGCTTTTGTGTAACAATTAGGCACACTGTAGAAAAAAATATTTTGATGTAAAATCCACCAAAACTTAAAACTCTAAAGTCATGCATTGTTGTTATTTTGCTTGTGCATTGTCCTTCATTGTTTCACATGCAAACACAGCTGTATGTAGCCGTCTATGAAGACTAGGGTTTTCACACAGTTGCAAAAAAGGACAGCTATGAATTCAGCCTTTTGGAGCAGATCTCAGTTATTGTGGGTTTCACTGCTACAAAATCTCATTGCTGCATCTGTGACATTCACATAGTTTTTTCATTATGTCCGAAACTGTCAGTGTTTGCCAGCTTGAGAATCTTTTCAAGTCGAAATGAAATAAGTAACTTTTATATGTGGCCCTTGACCAAGGTTCGAAGGGGCCCACTGTGCTGCAAAAGCCTGTTAACTACCCATTTATGCAAGTCAGATGTACACCAGGGAAATCCCTAAAATAATGGTGGTCAGTAAGCTCTTAGGACCATGGCTGGAGACTTATGTGCCACAGCATCAGATACACAAAATACAGAAACAGTAATTGACAAGAGTAGTGACTTCCCAGAAAAATCCATAAAAATCAAAAATCACCTGTTCTACTAGTACTACTACTAACCCACATTCAGGAAAAATAGTATTTTGACTTCACGATGTTCAATTAATTCCTTAGCTTTACATGATTATTGCTGTTTTTCTTTTTATTTCACTGAATATCTCGAAACACACTGCTGGTCTAGGCATTTTACTGGGGACACCAAAAAGATCATTGACACATTATGTGGCGTTTGACAGGAAAAGTAGCATTTTTCCTCTAATCTCTATACCCAAGGTCCTAAAAGAGATTCATTGAATCAGCCTTCAGCGCTCCCTTGGCTTCAACATGCTAATTCCAGCTGGCCCAACTCTTTGGAGAAATCATAAGGCAGGATGGAGAGCAGTCACAGAGCTGCACCTGGATATGACACTTGGAACACACCAACACTGGCAGTATTTTCAAGTACCACGTATGTAATATTTGTAAGCTATATGACAAGGAGACAGAGTGGGAGAACAGAGATTATGCTGCTGGGTAAAAGAAGATGCCAGCATTCATCAGATAATTCATACACTCATATGACTCAAGCAAAAGTGAGCATCCAAGCTTGTAGAGGAACTGCCTGTGAAAATGTCTGTGTGCTGTGAAGGTCACAGTGAAAACAACAGCGGTGCATTTCCAGGTGTAGCCACGTCCATTGTCTCCTTCCTCATATAGGCATGTTCAGTCTGTGCCTTTGTCCTTGTGTCAGCAGGCAGGACATTCTAAATTATTTTGCTCAGCTGCCTCCCTGAACTCTTGCTACAGCATGTCGATACACACATCGTGCAGAAGCTTGTACACACATGGCCACAGGGAGCACAGTTTATGTCTATCACACAGCAATTTTTGACACATGCCAAAATCATAAGAAGAAATTAGATGTTTTATCTTTTGGGGGGGTTATTTACAAATTAAGACCTATATTTCAACTTTTGGAATTTAGCAATTAACATAATTTAAATTCAGGACTGTGAAAGAAGGAGGACAGAATGAAAACAATTGATGATATCCTTTTTCCTGTTGCTAACCCAGCAAAACTGTTCATTTCCCCCGGAAAGAAGCTAGGGGCCTACAAGGCATGCAAGTTGCTTTTCTGTTTTTTTAAAAACCTCTGCCTATTGAATTCTATGTTATGTGGGATCCCTTCACTAGCATTGCTGGCTATAGAAGCACTTATTCCAGAGAAACTATCAGCAGGCAGCAGAGCAGGCAGTGGAGCATGCATCTTTACCAAACTGTTTTATTCCCCTGATCAGTGGTATGTCAAGGTATTGACTGATCCTCAGCGTAATCACAGCAGCTACTCCTGCATCATGTTTCATAACAAATAAAAACATGTTGAGTTCTTGCCCCGGCTTTCAAACCCATAATTCTTTTTCATTTTGTGTCTGCGTTTATATTCTCTATCATTACACAAGTTAATCAAATTCGATTTGGGGACTTTTCATAGAGTAATGCTGCAAACAATATCATTTGCTGAGGTGCTATACTGCATCTCTGGGCTATCAGAGTCAATGATTTCTCATCAGGATAAGAGATCTTTGAGCTCAAATGCACACTTGTTTTAGTTGAGTCACAGTCATAAAATATTATTGTCTGAAGAGCTCCAGATACCATGATGAAAAAAGGATAATCTTAAAGAAATCGTTTATAGAACAGACAGTGAAGGTTTTAAAATGGAGCTTAAGTGGAAGTTCAAACTGATTAAACTTACCTCATGCATCCTCTTGTGATCAATCAGCATCAAGAGTCTAGCATAAAAAGACTTTCATATCCACAGCCGTCTGCTACCCAACAAGCTTCGGGAGTTGGATTGTGTGTCGGAATTTGACTCTCATGCAACATCAGGTCTCTATCTTGTTGATGCACTGAAACGTTCACCTGACCGCCACTCCAATGTCCCTCTTTTTAGTTCAGTTACGAGCCAGCAGAACCTTTTTCAGCATAGGCTTAGTCTCTACCCAATCCCTTACTAAGTCTTCCAAGCTCAATCTCGTTTTCCACACTTTTTGGCTGTCCGTGAATCGATTTACGTTTCTACACCTTCATGCAGGACGCTTAGATGCTTACACCTGACGTGATCTCCCTTGCTTCTGCTCATGGCTCCAGCCTAGTTACGCTTCCTGTCATCCGCTCGCAACATGTAGCTTTCATTTACTGTCTGGTTTACCTCACAATCGCCCGACCTTGACTTCCTCAGGTAAGATGTATTTTTCCAGAGACTTGTTTTCATGTTTACTTTCCATTCCCCTTCCTTCAAGCATGTATGTATAATTATGCTTGCACACATTTCTCCCAGCCTCTTAGGTGGGAACATTATCCAGGTCCCACTGATCAGGGGCGATCCTACTTGGGGCCCAGAGTGGCCAGATTTAAATGACTAATGCAAACTTCTTGCCTTTAAGGTTAGATCTTGGGTTTTCTTATTAGCCTGCAATGTTTACCTTGGTATCATCAGCTCATCTACCCTTCTACTATCACTGTGCCCAATTTTATTTGCCTTTTCTCCTCATGTCCCTATTTGGGGTTAATATTCACCCAAAGGTATATATCTACATCATGAGTAAAGTTAAATTAATATGGAATCATCTTCATTTCAAGCTGAATCAAATGTTAACACTACATGTCATCATGTAGTGTTAACATTTCATGTTTGATGTATGTTAAAGGCTTATGCCACTATGAAAATTCTAAGATTACATGGTTTTGAATTTACATTGGTTCTATTTCATATGGCTGTTGTCCTCCATTTTCAGTCATGTTTTGGTTTTATTTGTTTGTAGTATTTGTTGGCTACTTCGGTTTGCTCTCTGTTCTATTTAATAATGCCTGTTTCATTTGTTTCAGTATAATTTACACTTCACAGTCACTTGATGCCGGATCTGGTGAATGACGAAGCCCTCATAATCTTAATATTCCCCTCTGCTTCTTTTAACATCTCAATAATTACCGTAGCTACACAGTGAATCATTGCAAACTTACATTGCATTTCCATTTTCATCACTGCTGCGACTTTGCCTATTTTAGATAATCTGATTGCATATTATAGGCGCTTTGTATCATGAAGCACTACATTTTTGGCACAGTCTAGAAGTCCTAAATAACATTGTCTTCAGTATTTCCTTCCTGGTCGGACTGTCCTATTAACCCATAGATTGCCACTATGTTATTTATTAAGCCTTCTTATTTTATGGCCCTTTACGTATCTCATGCCTGAACATTGTTCTTACTGTGACTAGCATGTTGTCAATTTGTTGATTAAGCTTAAAATTAACTGCAGGATGACTTAATTGAAGACATTTTCCCTAACATATGTAAGGCATTCTTAGCCTTACATATCCTCCCCACTTGGTCGCTGGTCCTCCTTCAGTTTCCTTGTTACTCAAAAGATCATGAGTATATTTTATAGGCTATAGAGTATGATGTTCCCTCCCTGATAAGTGCTTGATGCTCTCAGCCTCTAGATAGCATGTTCCGCAAAGCGCTGGTGTCATGCTTCCTCGTGTCATCCCTTCCATCATGCAAGATCTGCTATGTGTCCTATTTGCAGCTATACACCATGTAGTATAGCCAATCCTCATCACTTCATGTCTTGCAAGCATGGCTAGTCCTCATTCTCTCTATGCTTGTGGACAGTCATCTGCTCTATTCCCTTTGCTGCTCTCATGAGCGCATCATCAACACCACATAATCAGCGCATTACCAGCTCACATATTCGTCATGTCATCTTGCTGACAAATTTTATTGTAGTCTTTCCATGCCTTTAGTCATTTTCCACTTTGAACAATCACAATCTTCAACAGCTGCTAATTGCCATCGCCCCTATATCTCTAGTTTCCCTTTCCCTTTGTTCCTCAACTGCATTGCACCCGTTTCTTACAACTTTACATTCTCATTGGCTCGGCCAAAGCATTCACCTTTTTTGGTGGATAAAGAACTTTAATCTCAGGCTATTCATTAAAGTACATGTCATTTACAGAGTCAAGCATGTTGTGGGCTTAGACCCCCAGTAGCAGGCTTAATTCTGTAAATGACAAGTGAGCCCCCACCTATGTCATAACTCTATCTAGTAAAACTGTTGTAATTTCTGGCGGTTCTAGCTTCTAATTTTATTCACTTGTTCTTCCCCTGCCTGTACCTCTAGTCAATTTTTATTCCTTCCATAGTGTTTATGTCATGATGGGCTCAAGGCGTCTAACCCACATGCAGTGGGTTAGAAGTTTATTCAAAAATGTACAGAGAAGTTGGTTCTGGTTCTGGTTCTGGTCCGGGCGGGAATCACTGAGGTCTGTAGACCGGAAGGTTCGGTTAGCCAG
>JAUZNJ010028669.1:0-15927 GCA_034780135.1 Jordanella pulchra | reverse complement strand
CTTTTGTAGCACTTAGAGATTTGGCTTCAAATGTAAAGTGCATTATAAATAAAATTTATTATTATTATTATTATTATGATCACACTCCAAATTCTTCAAGATAAACATTAGTTATTAAACATAGGATCCATGCTAAAATGTGTTGTCATTGCTTCATTTTATTGATAATAGTTTTCAACCATGTTTTTCCTTCTTTGTGTACATAATTGCTTAGTTTATTTAAGCTTCACTAGTTTAGTCAAGAGTTTTAACTGAAATAAACTTGGAGCTGAATAAATTGTGTTAATAAACCCTTAGATTTTGAATGGAAGTTGTGGTGTTGTTTGAACTTGATTCACATTTTCATTTGTTGTTCTAACACACAGCCAGTTGTTTGTGTGTTTACAAAAGATACATGACAGCCCCAAAATTATCAGATACAATATTATATTTACCACCGCTACTGAGGTGGGTGGTAAGTATATAATAGTTGAATGAAAGAAACAGAAAAACATTGTTAGGCAGCAATTACTTTGGCACCACTGGTTTTCATAAATTAAAATAAACATGTTCTGACTCTGTTAGATTTAAAAAATATATATTCATAATTAAGTCCCAAGGTGGATGCGGTTTAATTAAAGGTGTGAAGATCTGGTGCAATGGTTGCTAAATCCCTAAGCTATCTTTGTCTCATAACATTCACACCCTACACCATTAGACATCATCTCTGACTTTCAACCTTGGTCCCTGATGTCTTAAAGAAACAGCAAAACCTTAAATGCCACATGATGATGTAAACAAGGATGCAGTGTATCCATAGGGCTTTAGTTAATGAATACATGAAAACCACCTCTGTAATCGGAAGTTTTAATTCCCAAACTGTCTCATTTAGCATTAATATGATTACATTTTCTTAAAGATTACTTTTAGTTTAAATGATCTGTGTACCAACAAACAATTTTAAATGTTTAACTTTATGGTAGCACTTGGAACCAACCATTTTAGACTGTAAACAAGGCATGTTTTATTAGGTAGATTTTTGTTATATATTACAAAGTTTACAAAAAGATCAATCAAATGAACTTTATTCAACTGGCTTGTCGGTGTATCATTTTAGACATAACTTAAAGTTACTTCTATGAGAATCTGTTATATAAAGTATCGTGAAGTTTTTTTTAATTATTGTGTTGTGAATTAGCAAAACACAAAAGTCAGAGCTGTTGGAGCCAAGTGAGGAAAGTAAAAGATGTAATTAAAAGTTAGAACAAGATAAAAGAAACAGCTGCCTAGTTGGCAGAAAGATCTGGGTCTTCCAAAACACTCTGAACCAGGTGAGTCCAATCTGTGCAGTTTAATTTGCTGTGTTGATTGGACTCACCTGGTTGAATGGCTGGGCAGAACAAATACATGCCATGGAGATGACTTGTTGACTCCACATCTCGCACCTCTGGCATACACTATTCTTACTCTAGTCTATATCCTATGAGTGGTCAATTTATTCACTTCTAGTCATTTTGTTATAAAGCTTAAGCAAAAATTAAACCTGGGTGACTCTTGATCAGCCTAATCTGACACCTGCTGATGGGCCTTGCACAAATCTTAGCCAATCGTTTCTTAAGACGCTCTTCATCATGATGAAGGCCTGGCTTCCCCATTCAATGCATTCAGCCTTAGACCCTCTCATCCTCCAGGGGAAGACTACTTTAACCCTCTTCCTAGGTTATTCATCCCAGCTCATATTGACTTAGACCGTCATATCTTCTGCAAGAATCCAAGCACCAAAAAACGTATTTCATTCATGTCAATAACATCTTTCTAATAACTTCTCTTGTTCTCTGTGAGTCTCTCTAGGTTGAATTTTGTAACAACTAATCATAGCCTGCATAGCAACAGCATCAACCACACCTTATCAGTAATATTGGGATTTTTGCCTTCTCCTTGTAACAATTTGCTTAACCTAAGACACCTTGACAGGAATCTTTAGGTCAAGGATTTTTTAATGCAAAATCACTTTAAAATCACCCTGGACTGAGGCCTAAGTCAGTACATCAATAATCAATGTGAAACCAACACATGGGCTACAAAGTTTTATTCTTTAATTAGTTAGGATGTTTCTCTCTTTTGTTCAAGTTGTCTAAAACGTCAGATACACCTTTATGCTAGATTAATGCCATTCTTTCTAAAATATTGCACTTTTTCAACTTTTTTGTAGTTTTATGGTTTAAACTTTTACAAAATAAACAGAATAACACAGAAGATAATCTGTGCGCAAAAGTCAGCTAATATGAAAAGGATAAAAAAAGCAGAAAATTTCTGTGTACTAGTTTTAATTAATGAAGCCATTCATGATAAAATAACAAAATATTGTTTTGTTTTTTTCATAAATCTCTCTTACTCCTTTATACAATTTCATTTTGATACTGAAAACACCTTCATTTGAAATAACTTTTATAGTACCTTTTGTAACAGACAAAGTCTCTATAAACATTGATTTTTCTTCTGTCTTTCATAACAAATATAGTTAACTCACTATTTCTCATGTCATATTGAGGAAGCAGCCTATAAAAATGATAATCACAGCCCTATGTAAACCACCAATGTGGTGAAATATGATGTGCTGAATTCATATTTATAGGATAAATGACTATTGATCTCTTGCTCTTAAGATTAATTCAACCATTCTGCAAACAATATTTAACTGATCCTCATTTAATTTTAAGGTCAAATTAAATATGATAAAGGATACTTGAATACAGTTTCCTTTGTTTGTTTTTTAACAATAATACACTGCTAGCTAAATTTAACAACATATTTTTTTGGAGAAGCTACTGTAATGAATTTTTAATTTTGTTTATGAAGTAACACAAAACCTAAAGAAATAATATTATTTTTATTTATTTTTACAAACTAAGTTGCACTCAAAGTCCAAATTCATAGATATCCACTGAGTAGGCCTTCTAAATTTTATGCAAATAATCAGAACAGAGCAGAGTTGTTTGACAAGTAACCTTGTTTATTCAGCTGCTTCACCATATCAACCAGACCAGAATTGTTTTGAGTAATTTAAATAAAGCAAATAGGCTATTAAACATTAACACGATATAAAAATATTGACCCTAAATAACACCTTGTAAAGTACAATAATACAATAGGATAACCTCAGCTCCAATGTGCTGAAATGGACATATGAAGGCTGTGTTGAAGCAAATTTAAAACTAAAAGACTGTAGTTCCCCAGCTCTAAAGTCAGAGACTATTTTCCTTTATAATAAAGGAGCTATTAGATAGTGACTCAAAACTTTAATTTTGTCCTTTAGGCTTTATGACTTTTTAATTTATTGGACTGGTGCATTGTTCTCTGTTTATTCATCCATTTTGTGATTATTCTACATTTTGTTTTTCTTGTTTTCTTTAATTTGCTGTAGCAGAATTAAAAGTGGAGAGGAAGCAGGAAGTGAATATTTTTGTACTATGTAAAAACTTATGTAAACTTATGATTATGTAAACACTGGACTCTCAATTCCAAACATACAATAGCAGGTTTCACTCCTATTTCAGGATGACAAAATGTTATGTAATTTGCATTTCCACATCTTATTAATTCAAACAAGTTATTAATATATTACTAGTAAACATCTATGGTAATATTCAAAACAATTGTTATCTTGATAAATAACAGCCTGTTAAGTAACAGCCTGTACCTATATTAGATTAATCTAATGTTGCTCTTCATCTACCAGCTGGAGAAATGTCATACATGCAAATGGAATATAAACAGAAAGCTCCAACAGCAGTATCTTTTAACTCCCCCATAATTCCAAGGTATACTGTCACCACCCTTAACCAGGACAACCGAGCCTTATCTAACATAACTCGGTGTTTAGGGAAAAAAATTGTCACTCAGTAGGGTTCTGCCTTTGATGGAATGCGGCCATGGTGAATACTTTGCTGCAGAGCTGTAAAGGCCAATGATTTAGGCACTTTTCTCTGTTGGGACAGTGTTACTAAGTAAAGGTAGGATATTCCTTGTTTTTTCGTTTTTGTTCCCTTTTCTCATATGTGCAACTTATCAAGCATGGAAAGTAATTGAAAAGCAACTAGGTTAGATAATAGTTACCTATACCTATGTATTAGATTCATAAGAACAGCTGGAATTCATACAACAACTAGAAAATATGACAAAACAGATGTGGTAAACTTCTAAAACACCCAAATAATTAACCTCAACATAAAACCGATGTGGACAAGATCACTGTTACGAAATGAGTAGCTCTAAATAATTTTTGGTTCGATTGGTTTTAAACATTTTTACATAAAGTTGTATCTCACTGTCCAATTGACAGGTTTTAAAATAACGTTGAAAGTTTACATAAGATGTACCATTAAAAGGAAGCTTCTGATTAGGGCAGCTGTTTATACTAATCTTGAAATGGAGCAACAGACACTAAGCAACATGGAATGAGAATCTAAAACAAATGTGTACCAGGATAGATAAATATTACATGTTACATATGATACTATTTCTTTTAGTAAATACAATTGTAAAGGGTGCGTTTGCATTAGATTACAACAGGTATCAGTAACAGCCCAAGTGATAAAACTTAATAAAAGGCATTGCTGGAAAAATTTAGAATATACATTTCATTTACAGTTACATTTGTAAAACCTCTTATAATTCTACACTTAATCAAATGAGGAAGTATTAAAAATGGTTTGGTTATGAAAATCTAACTGGATCAGCGACAAACATAGCAGTCAGTTCCCGAAAGAACAAAGACGTATAGATGTATATCCGAGTTTTCTTCCTTTTGTGCAAAAACAATGAATTTGACTACATTTTTTAGATTGCCAACACTGAAGTCAACATTCTGAAGTATAAAATGTAAAAAGGCTTTGAAGGCATAAATTGAGGACAAGGATTCAATGTGTTGTTTTTTTGCCAGATAAATGTGGACCAAGATGTTTGTATTCCTGATTGGAGCTGTGTGCGTGATACAGGTAAATATTGTTTTTTTGATGCATGTTTTTTTGTTGTATAATATTAAAACATGTGCGTACATAGCTTGCACTTTACATCAAGACTAATTATTGGGAGTTTTATTTTTCTGCAGGTGTTTTCAAATGGTGAGACTGAGGAAATTAATCTAAATTAACATTTAGACAAATACTTTGCAAAATTATTTATTCATTAATCAATCAAACAAAACTGGTATCAAATGTAATGTCCTAACTGTGCTTTGTGTTCGTGTAAATATCCTAACATCCTGGCTACATAGAGGAGAGCACCGGACAACAATACCTTATGTTTGAAAGCAGTGTCAATTCCACAAACATATATCCATGTGAACAGAAAACAGGTACATTGATTTTTACATTTTAGACTCTCTTTAGTCATTTAAATCCAATTTTCATGTCCTAGGAATTCCAAAGAGATAAACTGTCTGAAAGGGGAAAACTTAAGCTCTGTGTAATTGGGGATAATTCTCTGACTGATATGTGCATTATAATCCACAAATACAACAGTCAGTAAGGTCAAAACAATCTGGGCTGTACATAGGCACCTGTGGAGGGTCCAGGTTAATCCTAAGGGGAGGGGGACAAGCTTCTCATCCAAACAGACCATAGAGTAGACTGGGTCTATACAGTATATTGAGAATAAGGTCTCGGTTTCTAATTGTGTGTTTCATGGAATGATGCAACAATTTTAGGAAAGAAAAAAATAGCAGGATACCATTAAGTAGAGGATCTTCAAACTCCTATTATATATGAATGGATACATAAAAAAATGATTTTCTGTTTATATCAAGACTCACGTGTTTTCTATGTGTTTGTAGAAATATCCTGACATCCTGGTAGAGCTGGACGATGGGTCCAATATTTATATTACGATACATTTCTTCATTTCGGTAGATACAATATAACTTTGATATCAATGTAGGAAAAATAAGAGGGTTATAAAGACAGTCAAGAATGCCTACAACACATAACATTTAATAAATATTATCTTTGAAAAGCAAAAACACATCAAACTATATGAAAACCTGGAACATCAGTTAGTGAAAAATATTATGTTCTTAGACTGTGATGTATATTGAAATATTGAAAATGTGTGTAAGTCATATCACCAATTTTGACTCTACATCCTGGCTTCCCAGTGAAAGAACCCGCTGAACAGCTAATGAATGAACTATTCATTAATTTTGACAGCAGCACCAATTTCACGATCACCTATACATGTGAACAGTCTATGGGTATGTATATGTTGTTGTTTTTTTTTATTTTAGATCTCTATAGTTTTTATTTTTAATTTATTTTTAATATAGTTTTTGTGTCCTTGAAAATGCTGATAGATAAACTGTCCAAAAGGAGGAAACTGTGGACCTCTCCTTACTGCATCCTTATTCATGTCTGACTGACTGTCAGTCAAACTTGGGCTGTTCATAGAGTCCAATTGGGTCATGCAGGCTTACCATCATACAGAATTACCAATCAAACAAAAATTACCGAAGACTTGGTTGGTACAGTATGAATTAGATCCTATCTAGTTCTGTATTTATTGGAATGACTGAAACCTTTAAAAGGTTTTGGAAAGGAAAAATTACACAACAGTAGTTGGTCAGACTTCTACATCTGGTTACACCTTGCTGGATTAGCGTGGAGGGCTTTAAAATTTAATTTTCTGCCATGGCATCTAAAACAAGGCATTAAAAACCTATTTGAATGTTTTACTCTTAAATGAAGTGGTGATCAACTTGGATTGACAGCGTTTCTATCCAGTTTCGTCCAATGTTAATTTGGTATTTTGGAAAAACATTACGTTACATGCTCATTTTTTAATCGAATTGATTCGATCAATACAAAAACAGCAAAACTAAAAAAAGAAACATCAAAACATATAGCTTAGTTAAATTAGCTATATGTGCTTAAATTAAGAGATCCTCCGACATGATAGCATTCCTCTTGGCGAGTAAACTTTGTGAGGGGAGGGGGTTTATGCCTTGAGCAAAATTATTTGTGCCAATTTCAAAAGAATACTACATGGTCATTCATAAACCATTTCCTCAAAATCAATTTGTCATGTCTAATCTGAGAGATTTAGAAAAACTGTTCAATTTTTTCTATCAGCTTCATATCATTTTTTCCATTTACAGATTTATATTGTTGGAGCAAAACATTTGGTGAAAGCAGAGAAGGCGACAAGGTGAAGGGATCCTGTGAAAATGACATGGAGGGACACAAAACAGCCGTTTGTATGGCAAATGGTCAATATGGAAATATAGAAGACAACTGTGTCGTTACAGTTGTTCATGACCTGCTCAATAAATCTATGGTAATCCACTCATGTTAACATTCATGACACCAAAACACAAAATAAAGACTTGTATAGGCAGAATGCAGCAGTCATACGTTTTTAACTATATTGGATTAACACATTATACTACTTCACTGATCTAAGTATTTCTGAGGCTTTTGTCTCTTTAACAAATTAAGTACTTTTTTAAATACCATGCTTGCAGATGCATATGGCGGGGCCTGAAACTTGCGTATGCCGACTTCCACCGGAGATGATACAAAAAACACAATGGGCTTAAAAATGTCCAGAGTCCCTCACTAACAGTGATTCTTTCATTCTATACCCACTTTGGAGACAGGGGAAATTGGTGACACAGGAATGTATCAGCATTTCGCATGGATTTCATCTAATTTCTTTTGAAACTTTAAATGTTTATAGACCTTATCAGATCAGAAAACGCAGTGTGATATTAGCTGTCCCTTCACACACACACAAAAAATCTACAAACCAGCTTTAATTCAAAATGAAAGTCTGCACAATATTTAGTTGTTTCCTCATCATCCCATTCTTTCCCCATGTGATAAACAAGGTCATTGGTAGCATAGATCAATATGTCAATGAAAAGAAAAAAACATGTGAGGAATTTATTGATGAAGGTGCCAGTAGGTGATTTACCAATCAGCTTGAAGAAATTAACAAAATATCCCTCCCCTTTGCAAACACTTTCCACGGGAGCCTTTCCATGGATACAATGTAGAATTCAAATAGAACTACACTGATCAATCTGGCTTATACCTGGTTATCTGGAAATTGTAGCCAAGGGAAAACTTAGTTTCAGAATTTTCACCCTGAAGTTTTGGCTAAAATCCTTGATTTCCCATTGATATAGCTGTGAGGACAGCCTGAAATACATTCACAAATTTGTCCTTAATCAAATGAAGGTTGTGAATTAACTATGATTTTCTCATCTAGTCATGCCATAATTATCTGGGCTTTCAGAAAATTCTTACCTCTGCCAAGGAGTGTCATTTCATGTTTGTAGTCAGGTTGGGGTTTGCTTGTTTGTTTGGCTATCCATCCGTCTGTGAACAGGATAACTTAAGAAGTAAACATTTTTATTAAAGCATCCCCTCAAGCCAAGGAACAATCCATTACATTTTGGTGATGATTTACATAATAATATGGATACAGTAATTTTTAAAAGATTATCTAACATTGTGAGATAGGGATATTTAGCTGAACAACCAGTTTCCCCACTAAACCGGAAGGTGGCAGCAGTGACTATTGACAACTTTAGTATCAGACTCAAAAGGTCCGGAGGTATTTTAAAGAAGATAAAAAGACAAGAAAAGGGAACGTTTTGGTCTGTTAGCCAGATCATTTGAACACTTATTAACCGATTTACGGATTTTCTTTTTACCAGAGATGTGCCTCACACTAAGGAACAGCTACTTTAAATTTGGTAAAGATCCAGACCATCTGTGAGTTTTAGCTGTAAATGTACTAAGTCACCATTTTGGGAAACATTTGCTGTTTGGTGAAGGTCTTTGCTCTTTCTAGTATAAAGATATATTAAGTGAGGTGCATGTAAAGTTCGAGTAGTACAAAACTGTACTCTTTCATTAGTTATTTTGACAATTCAACAAACCAAAAACAATAAAAAAACATTTGAATAAATTTCATGTCAATCAGCAAGACTAAAATATTTTTTTTAACCAGTGCAAATGTCCACCAATTTATATCACAAAATTTGCAGCCAAATAAGCATAATTCACCTTGAAATGTGTCTCTTTGAAAATATTTCTAATCGTAGCACATGAACAAATGGAAATGGTAGCAAGTCTACAGATTCTACCTGTATTAAGAGTCCTTTATTGCTGCTTTGGAATTTCATCTTACTTTGATTATTATTGATATATGACAGATATGAAGGTTTTTCATTACTGAAAGTATTGCAAATAGTGATACAATTGGTACAACCCTAGAACAGTAAGTCAAAAGAAAACATGCTAACAGTACATATAAAAAACATTTCTAATTTCATAAGGTCCAACTGAGCTTGGTTGGAGCTATAATCCAGAAATGGAAATTATTAACATGATTTTCGGCTGAGCAGTCAATAGAAATTATCGGAAGAACTTAAGAAAAACTTTTACATAGGATTTTCTAATGGGAAAAATAAGTTACGTATGTACTAAACTTCAGCAGCCTTGACACACACTCACTTTACAAGATTAACCCTCTTTACTTTGTTTGTAGGAATAATTCTTTTCAATCATCAGCAAAAAAAAAAAAAGAATATGATGTGTTAGCTGACTTTTAGCATATTCTGGCAGCCCTAATATAAAAAGAAACGGTGAATAGAGAAACTCAGACATCATATCTGTTGTGACAGTAAACCTTTATTTTTTCAAATGCAACAGGAACTAAGTAACTCAACATTGCCAGATTTCTTGGAGGAACTCAAAAATGGGACAGTCAACATGACTGAGAGAATTACTAAATCACCAGCAACTATCAGTTCCATTGTTACAATCCTTAACAATGTAGCTGATACATCCTCAGAGTTATTTTTACCAATTAGTCAAAAATCAACAAAGGTAGGTAAACTTGGGTGTTATTTCCAATTTTGAGGATATGCATATTACATCTATATAATATATAATACAGTTTGTTTTTTCCCATACAGGACATCCTGGAAACTGCTGGTGTTCTCACCTCTGATAAAGCAAAGGAATCATGGGATATCCTAAATGAAAATGATAAACAAAATTTAGGAACAAAGAACAGCACCAAAATAAAAAGCTCCAGCTCCTCCTTGTTAAGAGTATTTGAGACACTATCCTCCCGCCTTGTCAATGAATCCTTTACCATTGAGACCCCTTTTATTCTGTTGAAAAAAACAAATTTCACAGACCCTTTTAAAGATGTCTTTAATTCCTCGGTGACCATAAGCATACCAGAGACTGATAGAGGAAGTAAATTTATCACTGTAATCGTATTTGCTTCCATGGATAATGTGCTCCCTCCAGAAGACAAAGCCAACTCCTCTTCCATGGTTATCAATGGAAAGGTTGTACTTGTTGAGACCAAAGCCAAAATCAAAAATATATCAATAACATCAGAACTTCTAAATCATACTTTAAAAAATCCAAAATGTGTTTTCTGGGATTTTGAGCTATTTGATGGTCTCGGAGGATGGAGCAACTGGGGTTGCTCTGTGCACTCTAAGAACAATGAAACCATCAGCTGCATCTGCAACCACACCACCTGCTTCTCTATCCTTATGTCCTCTGATAGGTTTATAGACTCTGAAATTGAGGACATAACATTCATTGGACTTGGCATATCCATAGGTTCTTTGGTTATATCTCTTATTACTGAAGCTCTCATATGGAAAAAAATAAGTACCACCACAACTGCATTTCTTCGCCACGTTTTCATCGTTAACATCGCAGTTTCTCTCCTGATTGCAAACATTTGGTTCATTATTGGAGCATCTTTTACAAATGGAGAAAAGAAAAACCCTCCTGTATGTGCAGCAGCTACCTTCTTTATCCATTTTTTCTATCTTGCCATGTTCTTCTGGATGTTGGCCACAGCTCTGCTGTTGCTCTATCGTACTGTCTTGGTTTTTGAGGGGGGGTTGTCAAAAACTACTATACTGCTTATTGGATTTGTTTTGGGATATGGTGCACCCCTGATCATTGCAGTAACAACCATGGCAGTAACTGCCCCCTTAAATAAGTACATAAGAGGAAATCATGCCTGTTGGCTCAACTGGGAAGATTCCAAAGCTCTGCTGGCATTTCTGGTCCCTGCACTTCTTATAGTATTCATAAACTTCATAATCCTGCTTGTAGTGATATTCAAAATGTTAAACAGAAGAGTCAATATGAATGCAGGGCAAGAGAGTGAGCAGCATGTTATGGTGGTGATTGCCAGGAGTTTGGCTGTTCTGACACCATTTTTTGGACTGACTTGGAGTTTGGGAATCGGAACCATTCTTGCCCCAAAAAACAGGGAGATTAATTTTGCATTTTCAATCCTCAACTCATTGCAGGTAAAAATAATGCCATGGTACAGCCTCCCTTACTTTTTAATTTAATGTTGGCTAACACTGACTTTTTTTTCTCCAAATCCTTGTATGTTTACATAGGGTTGCTTCATTTGGGTGTTTGGAACACTGCTGGACAAGAAGGTGTGTGTGTATCTATACTAAATTAAATTATCTTTAAATATTTTTAGATATCTATGGATTAATAACAGGCAGTTTTCTGTGTATATAAGTAGTGTATTCTGTCAATTCTGTAGGTTTTAAAATATTTTGTATACAATAAAACAAAACATTCTTACTTCCTAAATATTTTGAAATTCAGTGCACCAAATTTAGCAAACTATTTTTTTTTTAGGTACGGTCAGAAGCCATAAAATCCTTGACCACCCAAGATAAGACCACAATTGCTTAAAGACATCATTGTGCCTGAGGACTTCCTATGGACAACAGGACAATCTACCCAATAAATCCTGTCCCTTATTACCTTTTTATTTTGGGGCCTACCATGCATTTGTAACAAATTCCACTTCTTTTACTACAGGATTGTGCTGCAAGTATGAAATCTTGAAATGTAAATTTAAATGCCTTTTGAGTTTTTTTGAATCCCCAATCTCTACTTCTGATACAATTTTTATTGCATTTGACTGGTTTCAGTGTTCTTTTGGATCTGCTCCAGATTAACTTAACCTTTGTTGTTTGTTGTTTGTGTTGTTGGTTTTTTACTTAGCTGGAAAATATTAGCTTCATCAGAGCCAAGGTCATAAAAACCTACTTGACTTTGTAGATGAAGAATCTTTCTACATTCAGTAGCAAGCTTTGTTTGGGTTTACCTCCTTGCAAGCTATAGCAAGATGGGCTACAAAATAAACCAAGCACTGTCAATAATTATTGAAATTATAATTCATGGCCAAAAAAAGGGGAAAAAGAAAGAATATAAATACATGTTTAATTTATTCTGGCTCTATTTGAACCCTGGAATATGTTCCTGGACAAAAATAACTACGATTTCTGGAACTTTAACATTTAATTTTGTGGCTCTAAACAAGGCATGTGAAACAGTGAGTAAGTGGGCCGAGGTACTTTTAATGATAAATAATAGCATAATGCCATTCTAACCAATCAACTCATGTTGAGGCAAAGTTATCTCAAAGAATGGATGCTAGAAGACAGATATTAATGTGTTGATTCATAAACCTGAATTAATGTTGCTAATTTAAACTATTCTATATACCTGCTTTATCTTTTATTGTTAAATAAATATGTTGTAATAATTCAATAATGTGTTTTAAAAAACTAAATAAATTTGAGGGTTGAAGAAATACAATATAAGGAAGTAAGTACTGAGGAACAGGTGTTTTCCGCATGTAAGCTATCCTGCAATTCTGTTTGGCATACTGGGCATATCCAACAGACATCAATAAAAAAAAATGTCATGTTTTTTTTGATGAATCTCAGGATTACACATAATCATAATATATTACACATAATCATATATATTATTTATGTAAAATCTGTTTACTTTAAATATTAGCACCCTAATGCGGCATTCACATCGAATGCGATTTGAGCAGTGGAATCAGCCAATTTAAATACAAAGTCTATGGTTGACGTGGATCAAGGTGGATCAAAAGGTCCTGAATTGCATCTCGAGCAACCCGAGCAGCACATCATCAAGCATGTAAGCAGCTGAAACAGTGCCTCATGAGCTTTTGAGAATATGAGGAATGTGACAGGCTTCTGAAGCATCTGTTGCTTGAGTTGAAAATTTTGCTGCTTGACTTGCCATATCTGCCAATCAGAGAAGCTGATCCTGGAGCTGGCAGGGCGATAGATACAGTATGTTGTGATCACTTTCATGTCACCCAGGGGGACGGCATAGATATTGTGATACTTTAATCTATGCATTATCCACCCTTGTAGGGGTGGTAAATATGTTATTTACTCAAATATTATTCGGAATGTCATATATTGCTTATAAACACATGCTCTACTGGCTGTGTTTTGGAAAAATAACTGAA
This sequence comes from Jordanella pulchra, assembly GCA_034780135.1. Classification (NCBI taxonomy): domain Eukaryota; kingdom Metazoa; phylum Chordata; class Actinopteri; order Cyprinodontiformes; family Cyprinodontidae; genus Jordanella; species Jordanella pulchra. The sequence continues at coordinate 2,580 of JAUZNJ010028669.1, read as the reverse complement.
AGTGTAAATCAAGCTCAAATCATGGTCAAACAGATAATTGTGTACATATATAGATTAAATTCACCACAACTTCAAAATATAACATTTTATTACAAAATTTACAAAAAACTTTCAGCTCCAAGTCAAATATATTTCAGCTTAACTCAGCTTAAAACTTGTGAAAATCAACTACAACTAAACTATTATATACAATGAAGAAAGAAAAATATAGTTGAAAACCATTATCAATGAGATGATGCAATGATATCACAGTTTTAGCATGGATTTTATGTTTGAGAACAAAAGTTTATCCTGTAAAATTTGGATTCTGATAAAATAAGCTTTTGACTAATTTAAAGTAACTGGAATGCTTTCAAACCTTTTCGCAATGCAAATCCATGAGATGAATAAAACATTATTTAGCCAAATAATGTTTTATTAAATGGTTTGCTTAATCAGACATCAATAACCTTTAGTTTATAGATTCTTAATCATCTTTGAGTGAGCTAGCAGTTAGCAGAAATTATGATTCATTAAGTGACTTTTGAGAAAAAGCACATGAACATCTTTATATAAGTTTTTAAACACGTAGCAAAATAAAAGCTTGTTTTAGCATTGTAACAACATTTTTCAGTAGCATGACATACCATGTAATCCATCTTGTTAGCTTTACCTTTATTCAACAGTAAACACATGAATGATCAAAACCATCAAAAGACATTTGTTTTAGCAAGAACCTCTGTCCCTAACTCCTGGTGCAAGATCTTGTACCTCTGTCTAGGTCTGTTTCTATTTTCTCCAGCAATTTGCATTTTAGCACAGCATACTAACAGCAGAGCGGGGTTACTTTGTCCCATGGGCCACAAAACAGAGCAATGCTTCCTTAGGAGGCTTTCACCTCCAATCTCTTCATCTCTCTAAGCAAAAAGGGGTTCCTGAAACTCAAAGAGAAACGTTGCAAACCTGCTCTGCAGCAGTTTCGTTCTTCTTACTGTCTGGCGATGTGGCAAAGGGAATAATTGTCTTGGCGCCAAACAGAGCCCAACAGATTTTGCTTTCACAGGTAGAGCAGTAGGGTTATCGCCATAGTGTTCCGCTTGTTTTATGCATACAAACTGCTTTATTATAGTTGTACAGGGTGATTTAAAGAATATATGGACACCGCAATGAAAGTAGAACAGGGAAGATAGAACAGAAAAAAAGGGGAAAAGATGAAAGAGACAGGGGATAAAAGGGAGACAATGATAAAAACAACTTCAGTCTGCTTCCCCACCTGTAAAGAGATGCAGAAAGAACAGCACAACCAACTTATATGGTACGAGACATACAACAAAGTAACACCTAGATACTATCGCCGAAGCGTAACTAGCATTATTTAATTAACATTTATTCTGTGTTGGAGATAACAATACAAGCTTTCTGTATGAAAGTCAATCTCTAAGTGCCTGGAACCAAGGACCTGTAGTCCCTTGTGAAAAGTGCACTTGTGCATGTAAAGTTTATCCAGAGAAAAATGCTTAATAGCAGTTGTGAAGAGCCGAAGACACACCCCGCGAGAGCGCAAAGACCAGCGCCAGGAGACCCGGAGACCCAGATGCCCAAAGGGACCCCCAGAGCGAAGGCGCCAAGGAGGGGCCAACCCATGAAATCCGACCCCACCAAGGGAGGATGAGAGACAGCCCTGAGGAAGTCCCCCAGCCACCGCAATGCCGGAGCCCCAGGGAGCGCAGGGACGAGACCGCGGGCCCCGCCGGCAGCCAGCCGCCCTGAAGTGAATCCGGCCATGGGCCCTAAGGAACCGAGGCCCCAAGGGTGCACCACCCCCCGGCGGGAGCCCCGGTCGGCCGGGCCCCACAGGGAAGCTGCCAGGGACAGGCCAGTAGCCACCCAGGCATCCACCCCCAAACCTCAAGCTCCACCAGTGCCCTAGCGAGCTGAGGTGCCAGCCACAGAGGGGAGAGCAGGACGGGGTAAATTGGCTCCTGGGAGAGGGAGCAGTTCAGACCCCACCTGAGAAAAAAAAAGAGAAAAAAAAAATTCTCAATTACAACTTCCCATCCTAGTGCCCCCACACACACCACCAAAACAAACAAACAAAAAAAAAAAATCGACCCACATTCACACATAATACTCACATTCAATAATACCAACCACCGTTGCCGCCAGGTCTTTGGTCCCGGGATTATCAAATGATCCAGTAAGTGAGCCTAAAATCCAGATAGGGGGGCGACACTGCCACACCAACCCGACTCGTTCCTGCTTCGGGCCCAGCTCCCCACCCCGCACCCTGCTCAGACCACCCCCAGCAAAAGCCCCCGCAGGACCGGAGCCCACACGGCCCACACAGGTCACCCAACCAGAGTCCCCCCCAACCCCCCTTTCTAACTCACCCGCACATGTTCCCCTCCCTCCATCCCCCTTTGGGGAGTTTAAAAGCGACAGTCCTGGCGCCGGCAGGCCACCCAGGCCCCGCAACAACCCTTGGCCAAGACTCCGGACCAGGCGGCTCGCTCTTCCTCCAGGTCCCAGACTCCGGGTGGCAGCCAGAAAACAGGGGTGTGAGAAGACCCCGATCCTCCCTACGCCTGCCCGAATGTGGTG
>JAUZNJ010028668.1:0-15928 GCA_034780135.1 Jordanella pulchra | reverse complement strand
AGGGCGGGAGGAAGAGCGGGAGGAAGAGCAGGAGGAAGAGCGGGAGGAAGAGCGGGAGGAAGAGCGGGAGGAAGAGCAGCAGGAAGAGCGGGAGGAAGTGCAGGAGGAAGAGCAGGAGGAAGAGCAGGAGGGAGAGCAGCAGGAAGAGCAGCGGGAAGAGCAGCCGGAAGAGCAGCAGGAAGGGCAGCAGGAAGAGCAGCAGGAAGAGCAGGAGGAAGTGCAGCGGGAAGAGCAGGCGGAAGAGCTGGAGGAAGTGCAGGAGGAAGAGCAGCAGGAAGAGCAGCAGGAAGAGCAGGAGGAAGAGCAGCGGGAAGAGCAGGAGGGAGAGCAGGAGGAAGAGCAGCAGGAAGAGCAGCGGGAAGAGCAGGGGGAAGAGCAGGAGGAAGGGCAGCAGGAAGGGCAGCAGGAAGAGCAGCAGGAAGAGCAGGAGGAAGAACAGTGGGAAGAGCAGGAGGAAGAGCAGCGGGAAGAGCAGGAGGAAGAGCAGCAGGAAGAGCAGCAGGAAGTGCAGGAGGAAGAGCAGGAGGAAGGGCAGGATGAAGGGCAGGAGGAAGAGCAGGAGGAAGAGCAGCGGGAAGAGCAGGAGGAAGAGCAGGAGGGAGAGCAGGAGGGAGAGCAGGAGGAAGAGCAGGAGGAAGAGCAGCAGGAAGTGCAGGAGGAAGAGCAGGATGAAGGGCAGCAGGAAGAGCAGGAGGAAGGGCAGGAGGAAGGGCAAGAGGAAGAGCAGGAGGAAGGGCAGCAGGAAGGGCAGCAGGAATAGCAGGAGGAAGAGCAGCAGGAAGAGCAGCAGGAAGAGCAGCAGGAAGTGCAGGAGGAAGAGCATGAGGAAGAGCAGCAGGAAGAGCAGCAGGAAGAGCAGGAGGAAGAGCATCCGTACCTCCATCAGCTTCCATTATTAAAACGGCCTTTTCATTGGTTTTCATACATTTTTATGCTGTTATGCTTTTTCATGTCTGTTTTTCCTGTGAAGCTCTTAATGTCTTCGTATAACTAAACCCTGGATTCACTGGTTTAAAAGTTTAAACGTTTTTTTCAGCTAGTTTCTAACTTTATTCGATTTATTATCCTCACTTTGCTCAGTTAACAGTTTTCCCACCAGTCAGTAAAATCTCTGCAGGGTCTTTGAAAAGTATTTATTTAGGCGCCTTCGTTCAAACATGTGAACCAACACTAACAAAGTCACAGTCTGGAGACCCCGAAAAATATGTATAATCACTTCAATAAAGGAGATTAAATCTATTTTTAAATAAATGTATTATTTTTTACATCACATTGAATTAATTATTGATGAAATGAACTTTTTAATGATGTATTTGATATTTAAAATCATGCATTAGATGAATTTATTTTCCATCCATTTATTCGGATCTATGGATTCATGATCTCATTTTTGCAGCCGTGTATCTCAGGGATCAATGACTGTGAACCCCCCCCGCTGGGAGCCGCGCTTTAGAAAGCGTCAATGTTGGTTTATCTGCTGTCTGCAGCAGCGTCTCTCCCTCCATCAGAAACATTAAGGCGGGATGGATGGATTCCTTCTGTTTGTTTGGACCGTCAGAACCGAACCGGGCCGTAAAGCTGCTATAAGCTCTCAGCGGTTGTTAACATCCAGCAGTCAATCAGGCGGCGGCCCAAACAGCCCGATGCGTTCAGAGTCAACACGGTGACACGCTCAGGCAAACACAGACGGCCACTTCAGGGTCTGTAGGACAAACGGAGGCCGATCAGAGCAGAGCCGCCGCCGCAGCGTTTACTCTTAGCTCGGCTCCGTGTTGATTTGACGGAGTTGGGAGGAATTAATCATCTTTGAAACGTCCGTGAAACGCGGCTCAGGACAATAAACTCTGTGACACCTTTCAACACAAGCAGGGGCAAAAACAACAGAGTCTGTGGACGTTTCTGGGAGTCCACACCTCCAACACATGAGCTGATGACAGAGGGAGAAGGTCTGTGAGAAACTGGACCGGGCTGCCAGCCGGCTCCACCAGAGCCAGAACCGATCGGGCCAAACTGCCGCCAGCAGAGGGAGGTCAAAGGTCAGCCTGGCGGTGAGCAGAGGTTCCTGATGAACCATCCAGGAGCTGTTTTGATCGACAGTTTTACCTCCTTTTAACTTTTAATAAAAGCTTGAATGGATTTTATTTTTTTTATTTTAAAAAACCTTTAAAATATGATATTTTTTATGACTTTATTTCTCTGCAGCTTCAGCTAAAAGTCCTTTACAATCACATAGATGCACAAAGTTAAACAGGAAGAGAAAAGCAGCCGTTCCTCTGGGGTTCCCAGAGTGGGGGTCAGGGTCCCCTGGGGGGTCGTGAGACAGCGAGTGGGGGGTCACAGGTAATAGGATATGGAGGGTCAATATATAGGATGAATTACATTGAAATAAACAGATTTAACTCTTATTGGTTTATTAGCTCTCATATAAAATCTAATATTGACTTTATTATTTTACTTTATTATTTTTAAACGATTTATTTGTAAAATACACTAATAAATGATTGGATACAGAAAATATCTATTTAGTTATTTTTATTAGTTTTAGCAAGATTTGCATAATAAGAGCTAATAAACAGAATACAGTAAAAAATGCATTTAATTAAATGCTTAAGAATGATTTAAATGACCTAATTAAATAATAAGATGGTATCTAAAAAATATTGATACGATTCCTTCATATGTAAAAACACTCAGTCCAAGTTTATTTCTTTTGCATTTTAAAAACCAATGGAACAAAAGTGCTGCAGAAAAGCAGGAATACAAACATTATTAAATGCAATAAAAATAATATAAGAAATTAAAGCTAAAACATTAAATCAAACAGCAGCAACATCTGTTGGGGTTTTAACCTCCAGAGAGAAAAGTGAGACTTTAAAAGACGTTTTCAGACGTCCTGGTTCTGGTTCTGGAGAAACGGATCATATATTTATTGGGATCCCAGGTTTTAATATTTAGGAGATGCTTTTCTAAACGGATCCAATCTTCTGTTCTTCTGTTTCTGTGGCTCCAACTTCAAGTGTGACTCGTTTTTCTGATGCCCAATATTTCCTTCCATGTCTTTAACTGAAAGGACCGATTTGTTCATGACTGACGTCTGTGTGCCTCCAGTAACTATAAAGGTTGTTCCACGCCGTCACTACATGTTTGGATCACAGCTGATGTTTCTGATGGACATGAACACAGATCATCTACTGGAAGATAAAGAAGATTTATTGGTTGATATTTCATCACGCTGCAGATCAGCAGCAAACAAACAGGAACAAACGTCTTCATGGCTGAAGAAGAAGAAAAGTTGCTCTTTTTCTTTCCTTGTTGAACTTCTTTCTCTTTCCTTCCTCCTGGATCTTTGTCGGATGTTTTCGCTTCCTTCTCTCCAGCTTCAACCTTCTGCGGTCTCTAACTTCTCCTTCCTGTTGTCTGTTGGATCTGCAGCCTCAGCGGGAGTCAGGTTTTATTTACCGGCGGTTTTATGCTGCAGGTTGTTTTGCCGCTCAGACCTCAGGGCTACATGTGTGCTAATCCATGCATTCGAGAACATATTTGCATCTGCTTGTGTGTGCAAATATTTATGGGCTGTTTGTGTGTCGGCGGCGGTGCTTCTCCTCCTCATCCTCTTTCCACTGTAATAAACAATAACTGGGCATTAATCTCCCGGCCTGCCGCCTTAATAAATAATATCCACACATTCATCAACTTAAACTATTCACAATCAATGCGGCTCTTCATAGAAAACCCACCTAATAAATAGTGGAGCGGCCCACTGAGGCGTGAACTTATAGACCAGCCGGCTGATAAATGAACCCACCCCCACGGAGAGACGCCTTTTATGTGGAAAACTGCAAGTGAGAATTTTTCGATTTTATATTACACTATTTTACTCTGATTACTGTTAGTGTGTGTTTGTCCTCTGGGCTGCTGTCTGGAGGTGTTTGTGATTTATTAGCACGCTGAAGATGTTGCTCTATTTGTTTCCCTCCAGTTCTGGGTGTTTTTTTCCCTCTTTGGGAGCTTCTGATGGAACCGTTCAGGCTTATTGGTTTCAGACAGAAAACCACTTTATTCTGAAGCAAAGACGTTTTCAGATTTCCCTCAGTTAGAAGCAGCAGGATTAAAATGAAGGGGAATAAAAATGCTCCACTCACGGTAAATGAAAGCGTTTTGTTCTCCAACATCACCGTGTTAACATCAGCCTCCCAACGGGTTTTAACTGCATTCAAAACCAACTCAGCCAGATGTGACAGATGTGTTCTCAGCTCAAACTCCATATAAAACAAGCTTCCCTCAGTAGAAACCAGCCCGACTTCTGCTGAACCTCCATTAAATTCATCAACCTGTGAAACCACCACACAGACTCAGATTAGTTCAGGAATAAACATACGATGTTTAAATTCATAAAGACTCGCAATAAAACATCAGATTAAAAACATTAGAGCTGCTGTAGATGAAAGAACAGCTGAACAACCAACAATCAGAAACTGGGATGATGATTTATTATGAATTATGGGTTTTTTTTCAGTAAAAAAATCATATTTAGATTTTTTTGATAACTTTTAAAAATACAAAAAAACATCTTAAATCGAATGCAGGAAGTTTTTGCCTTTAATTATAAAAGTCTCAAGTTGTTTTTTTTTATTAGCCTCAAACCTTTGATGTTTGGGACTGAAAGTCCTGGAGGAGAAACCAGGCTGAGGAGGAGGAGGAGGAGGAGGAGGAGGAGGAGGAGCTCCTGAGGTTCCTGGATGTCAACAGGAAGTGGATCGTTTCTAGATTAGAGCCGCTCTGTGTGGAGGAGCCGCTCTATTAATCCAGATCTAGTTATTGGCTCCCATCTGCTACCGTCTCTATCTGCTGCGTCTCCTGGTGATAAATGGTCCGATCAGGATCCCGGCCTGCTGTGTGGATGAGGGTCACGTTGCCATGGTGACCAGAGCAGTGTAAAGTTTACCATTAGTTTTACAATTTTCTATTTTTTAGATTATATTTAATAGATTTTATGTTTTAGATTTTATTTCAGATTAATTTTCAAATATTTATTTTCGTATTTTAGAAATTTTGAAAAGATAAATCAAAAACAAAATAAAAATAACCTGTAAAAAATAAAGGTTGAACCCTTTAAAGGTTTTATTTATTACTCAAAAAAAACGGATTTTTTTGGGGTTGTTTTGTCGATTTTTTTTTTTTTTTTTTTTTAAGTTTTGTTTGATTTTTTAAACGTTTTCTTCAAGTTTTCCTTTTTTTTAAAAACATCTTTGTTTTCCATAATCAAAGAATCAGTAAAAACACAAAAACACTTTTAAAACGTTGCGTAAAAATTACCTACAATTCACTGTTTAGTTAAAGTTGCAGCATCTTATTTTTTTCCCCATAAACTTTGTTATTAAAGATAATTTTTTATTGTCTTTCACAGGAAAACAATGAATTCAAAGCTGAAATTGTCAGTAAGGCTTCAACCAATGATAATATTTCTAATTAATTAATCGATTGACTTATAGTTCAGTTAATTTGTTGATAATCTGACAGAAAAACCTGTTTAAAAGGAGATTTTCTTACATAATTTGAACCAAGTGAAATTAAAGTTTCCACCTGGATTTTGATTTTTTTGAACTTTTTTTTTTAATTAAAACTAATTTTTTCAGCAGTTTGCCTGTTTCAGTCTCCATCCTCCAGTAAATGGTGCTTTCATTATTAAAATATCTGTCATGAACATTAATTAATTTAATTAACTGCTTGATTCAAAGGAAAGAAGCAGCTAAAGTTAAAGACAGAAACTCAGAGCTGCTCCCTGGTTGTATTAAAGCCTCCAGGCGTCACAGACGTGTCTCCTCTCCCTTGCAGACCGTACCAGTGCGGCCATTGCTCCCAGTCCTTCTCTCAGCCCTCGGAGCTGAGGAACCACGTGGTGACGCACTCCAGCGACCGACCCTTCAAATGCGGCTACTGCGGCCGGGCCTTCGCCGGCGCCACCACCCTCAACAACCACATCCGCACGCACACCGGAGAGAAGCCGTTCAAGTAAGTAACAGTGAGTACCCCCCCGCCCAAACCTTCGCCAGACCCGGCCGAACACCGACTGCCGTAGATCTGCAGCGTCCAGATCCACAGACAGACGATGAACGGAGCGCTGTTAGCGCTGTTAGCATCTTTAAAACCAGAGCCAGTAAACACACGTTTCTTTACATTTAATTATAATAAAATATATTGAATCATTCGTTAAATAATCATCATATTGACTGGAAATAGTTTAATAGTTTTGTTCAATGTTAATCAGTCACCCAATGACCCATGAATGGAGGCCCTGGTCCCAGATGTGAACTTTGACCTTTGCCACGTGACCTCATGTTCTGCTTCCAGTCCTAAGCAGGAGGTCAGGAGGTGGGTGAAGGTCTGACTCCTCAGGGTCCGTCCTCCTCCTGCTGCATCCGTCCACGCCAACACAACACACCAGGAGTTGCTGGTTCAAATCCTCAAACTCAGTTAACCCAGAGATTCTGTCATAGTCTATTTTTACCAATTAACCTTATAATGTCCAATGATAATTAAAGCAATAAAGTGTTTCTATTCCCATTTATTTCAGTGACTCTTTAATCTGGGAATCAGGATCAGAGATGATCCACCTTCTAGAAACAAACCTGAAATCTTCCTCCTCAGTCTGAGGTTCAGTGATCAGCCAGAAAATCTGTACAAACTCTGAGCTTCGGCTAAAGTCAAACCTTTTCTAAAGTTTCCATCTCCCATCGCAGCTCTGGGACCTTTGACCTTTGTGTTCGTTAAGGCGTCTGTTTGCTGTTTGACCATCAGAGTTTTAAACAGACAAACATGAAGCTGAATCCGATGGACGAATCTCCTCGTTTCCATTTATTTCTTCCACTGAAGCTGCAATAATTAGACGGAGAAGTGATCTGCACTCTGCTGATGGGAGGTCATCGTCCAATCAGCTGAGGAAGACAAGAAGGATCCCAGCTGGATGAAGAGGTCAGCATTTAAGGAGAGTCGGAGCCTTTAAAGGAGGCTCAATAAGGCAAACAATTAACAATTTTAAAAAGCAATTAGCGATGTGAGTCGGTCATCGACGTGGAGCAGCGGGGCGGCGGATGAAACGAACAAAGGAGCAGAGCGGGAAGAAGGAGCTGCTCATCAGCACTTCAGTCTCTGCAGACGGCAGCGGGACAAAGACAATCATGGACGCTCGTCAGAAATCTTTATTGGATCGATGCCTCGGAGAGTTATCGCCTTTCAGACAGATTAAAGCTGCCACTGTCACTTTGTCAGGAGGAAAGCGCTCCTCTTTGTTTTCCTGCCGAGGCGACGGAGGCTCTGTGACGGTCGGCTGGGATCAGGGAGGCCATCTTTAAAACCTGGTTTCTGATTTTCTGCTTTATTCTCACTGCTTCCCTTCTTCAAACAAACAGCAGAAACAAACAAGAGATCAGAAAGAGACGGTTTCTTCTTCTGCCGTTTTTTTATGGACTTTGACTGAACTTTGATTTCAGTCTTTATTAAACAGCTGGAAGTGGATCCTCACTTAATAGCAGCGTAACAGAAAAGCTGTTCAAAAGGAAAATAAAATATTAATATCACATCATTGAATCTTTACAGAGTTAGGAAATTATTTCAGTCTGAACTCAGATCAACTTTCACACCATTTATTAAAAGTTGAAGAGTTTCCTTATTTTTGTAGAGTTACTACTTTAAAGGTCCCCCCCCCACTGGCACATATACTTAGATATATATTAAATATTACAAAACATGGAACCATGAGGTTATTTAATGAAATCTATGCGATAAATATGATGAATCAGAGACGTCAAACTAACATCTCAGGCAGAATCAGTCGCAGACAGACTTTACCTAAAAGTGACGCAGTTCTCTGTTTTCAGGGTAATAAAGTAAACTCATTATTTACCTTTTAATTATTAATGACATGATTTTTTTCTATAAAGACATCCTTGTCATCGTTAAACAGTTTAATATAATCCCACATCCTTCTGCAGTCCTGCTTCTCTTGAATCAGTGTCTCTGTTTAAGGATGAACGGCAGCGCCCTCTTCTGGTTGGTGGCAACACTACAACATTAAAGAGGGTTGTCAGTTAATTAGATGCAACAAATTCTACTCTAATCTAACATTAATCAACAATTAATGGTAACTGGATTACTTCTTAGTTTTCCTGTGGATTTAACTTGGATTTTATTGCGTTGGATCCACATGTAACGCTGTGTGTGATAAGTCAGGCTGCCATCGGATCATTTTTTGGTATTGCAATAAAATGTTGACATGAGTGCGTCTGTTCTCACGTGGTACAAATAATTCATTTCAATTCAGTTTATTTATGCAGCTCCGATTCACACGGTTCTCGAGGCTTTTCACAGAAACTGTCACAGAAAACCAGCTGATTGCATCCAGTCACTGACTTGGAAGAAATGTTCCTGCTGGATGAGCTTGTGGCATTTTGTCGTTGACATCAATCCCTCACACTGAGCATGCATGTGGTGACAGTGGAGAGAAACACTGTACTACTTTACACAACCGATGCTCTCGTAACAAAGCAAAGAACCATGATCAACATCAGTCACCTCATCTAAAGCTCCGTCTGGAAGATTCACTCACCTCAGGTTTCTGAAGGCTTGACACTGACAGCATGGCCTGATGTATGATTAATTAGGCTAATAATTAGCTGAACACTGGGGCACAAAGATCAGTAGAAAGTTCATCCCTTTGATCAGAAGCTCTTTAAATAAAGACAAACTGAGCTAAAGGTGAAACCGTCTTTTTTTGTTGAACATTGTGAATTCCTCACCTTTGATCCCAGTCGACAGAAACTATTTAAGAACATGACTGGACCTTCATTCCCTCATGTTTGAAGTTACATAGAAAGTATTTTACCAGCTTACATGTTAAGGATCCAGAACTTCAAGAGTTCGACTGATTTCCGATCAGAAATAACAGTTTGGTTTAGATGATATGAAATGACTCCGACAGGCTGCTGGTTTGAATGGATTCTGTGGTTAATGAGCTGAATGTCTCCCTCTCTGCTCTCTGTGCTGCTCCAGCAGGCCGTCACTTTCCATCAGGCTGTAAATGAACACAATCAGAACCTGTTTGTCTCATTTTCCACCTGCTGCACCGCGCAGATTAAGATAAGAGGAGCTCTTAAACTCCACTGATCCTTAAGGGAAACTGATTAAAGCTGCTGCTGTCATCTTGTCTTCTCAACATTATTTTTCCCCCACTGAGAGAAAGAAGATGCTCAGGAGCCGCTGGCGGCGGGTCGATAGCCGCCTCCTTTCAGCTCGCTGCTTTGTTCTGCAGGAGAACCGCCCTGCTGGACGAAAGCAGCGGTGACAGCAGCTTCAGAGGAGCTTTGATGTCCGTCAGTGATGCTGCTGCACTTTCATAAAGTCACAGACAAATGACAGCAAAAATAAACACCTGAAGAGACACTACACTACTGGTTCAAAAAAAATCAACTGAGATCTGTTCAGAACAGGTTACAGAGGAATCTGAATGTCGAGCAGCTTTCATGTCTCAATGCTGAGGGGATGAAGGACGGAGAGAACTGCTGCGACGGCGTGGAGAAGGTGTCTGCGGTTCTTCAAAGACAGCAGATCTTAGAGGCTCCAGCGTTGAGCTAACAGTTATCTCCAGCTCCTCCACCTCTGCAGAACGATGCAGCATCCAAAGGGGAACATTGTTCACATGAGGCCAGCGTCTGCCGCAGGACGGACACAGGACGGACGGACGCATGACTGATGCATGACGGACACCGGACGGCCGCAGGAGGGACACAGGACGGATGAAGGACGGACGGACGCATGACGGACGCAGGACAGACGCAGGACGGACGGCCGCAGGACGGACGGCCGCAGGACAGACGCAGGACGGACGGACGCATGACGGCCGCAGGACGGACGGCCGCAGGACGGACGGCCGCAGGACGGACGGACGCATGACGGCCGCAGGACGGACGGCCGCAGGACGGACGCAGGACAGACGCAGGACGGCCGCAGGACGGCTGCGGACGCAGATGTGAACATAGAAATCAGGCTCGGGTCCAAACCCAAACAACCCTTTAGTTCTGTTATAGTTGCTTGAATTCGACTTCAGTCTGACGCAGCTAAACACCCAAAGGTTTGTGTTACATTATGGGATGTGGCAGAGTGAACAGGAACTTTTTCCTAAAGCTTAGTGCAACTTAAAAACCTCTTCTAAGATAATTTAGAGTAAATCTATGATCATTTCACTTGAAATATTATCTAGAAAAACATGAAACTGTGATTAAAGTCTCTGTTTTCTTCTGGCATCTTATTCCTGTTTTTAGAGCCGTTTTTCTTCCGCCTCAGACCAACTGGTCCATAACAGACTCGACGTTCTCCTCTGGTTCTGCTTTGTTAGCTGTTCCCTCTAGAAGGAAATAAACCAGCAGAGAACTCAGCATCTGGTTCAGACCAAAGTTAATGGACCTCAGGTGTTGAAGGAAACCGAAGATTCACTCTAAACAACTTCTTTAGTTGCTAATCTGATGCCATGTAGTTTGTTCCAAACTCAGCAGAGTAAGGAAAACTAAATGTTTATTGGTGCAACTGAAAGGGTCCAACTGAAGGCAATAAGTCTGAATTATTCCCTTTAGGCTCTTTGATTCTCTTTATAACTTGTTCAGACAGATCTTCCTTAGTTTGCAGCGATGCTTTATGCAGAGGACATGGTGCTACTAGTGTCATAGCAAAGGGACTCACAGCAGGGATGGAAATACTGAGACCAGGAACCTCTGCTGGAGGTGGGTGGATTACTTTACAGGTGCACCTACTGGAGCAGCTGAGGTATCTTGTTGTCTTTAACAGTCAGTATTAAAGGAAACGGGAGGTTAGTGTTTGGATCGTAACCGGATCTGTTGTGATGTAAATGATGCAGCAGAGAAGGAAGAGCTTTGAAGAAATTAGGAAAACATTCAGTTTCCAAATCCATCAAAGTTCCAGGAGTAACGCAGGTTGAAAGCTGGTCAAAGATGAAGAGAATTTCCTACTAGGATGAATCAGAGGAAGAGATGAGTTTCTCACCAGGAGCCTGGATGATGTAGAGTCCTGGTAAACGGATCCACGTAGGATGAGTTCCTTAGGAGATCACTTTGACCTTCAGGATTAGATCTCACAGTTGAGTCATTGGTGGAGTCTCTGAAACTGGGCGGAGTCTCAAACATTGATGGAGTCTCCAATCATTGGCTGTGTGTCCAGATGTTGGTGAAGTTTACAAACTTTTGTTGGTTTTACAAACTTTAGCAAAGTCTCCAAACGCTGGTGGTGTTTCCAAACCTGCCAAAGTCTCCCTTAAGCTGAGCTCCCTCCTTTCTGTCCCTCCAGCTCTCGCCATCCATCTAACTGCAGGTTAGTCCTGTTTCTATCCTGTTAGGTCCAATATTTCTGCTCAGCGTCTCTTTGAAGCCCCTCCACACACACACACACTTCCATATCCATTTAAATGCCTCCAGCTCACACTAAAAGCTCCTTCTCTTCTCTGCAGCTATTGGAAGTGACAGTGATGCTGCCTTATCAGGCCTGGATTTATCTGAGGGTGTGTGTGAGCGTGTCAGTGTGTGTTAAAGTGTTGGAGATGGGAATGCCCTCCACGGCCCACTAGATAGATTATTGACAGGTGGAGTGTGAGCGTAATTTGTCGGTCAGGTTGCGAAGATCAGGGCAACAATTACAGTTGCTGCTCCGCTGGGCCTCACACACACTTTGTTCTGTCACAGGATATTAGAGTTAACACACGGCGCTGTGTGTGTGTGTGTGTGTGTGTGTGTGTGTTAGCTAAACTAAAGGTTGCATCTCTGCAGTTTAACTGACTGGACTCTTTTGGAAAACAAACTTCTTGGTGTTTTAGCTTTTCGTTCGAAAGCAAAAGACATTTTCTCTGCAAACTCTTAACATTTTTTTGTAATTTTAGATTCTTATTGTGTGATAGAAAATCCCTTTATGAAGATAATATTTAGATTCCTCCCATCTGTGCCTCCATCGGTCTGTGATCAGGTTCTGGTTTAGTTCTGTTTAACTGGATTAAATGTTGATAAAAAAGCCAAGGTTAAATTAACGGTGATATATTAGCCACAGTGGGCCTCATGCAGGAAACGTTTTTACATTGATTGAGGAGAAAATGTCTCAATCAGCCTTTTTCTCCTGTTTCTAATCGTCTCTCAGGTACGAATGAAGTCCACAGATTGACGTAGGCGTCGTGTTCAATCATCATCCCAGGTTTTCACTAAACGACCATATTTGTTGTTACCTAGAAGCAAATTTCCATATTTTTGGCTGCATTATTATATAATATGCACAACTAAAAATGATATTTTTATTTGCTGATGACAGAACTATTGATCACTACACCTGCAGCTGGCATGTCGGGATCAACAGAGTTAAATTTGTTGTTCAAAAGAAGAAACAGCCAGAGATCGAGCTACTATTGAACAAACATCTGGAACAGCTGGAGCAGCAAAGCTCTTCCTTCTTCTCAGCTCCTTGTCTTTGTTTTCTGTTTATGGATGAGAGATGGAGATTGAAGGGATGACAGACGGGGTCTCAGTAAAGGTGTCTGGGAACTAGAAGCAGATTTAGCAGAACGTTGTGTTGGTTGATGCTGAACTCATATATTCAGGATTTCCCATCATACTTTGCTCCTCTTGCCTCCATCAGTAGTTTTTAATGACTGATTTCGGATCGAATGACTTTTCTCTTGATATTGTTTTATTCTGTAAAAGCACCAACACAGCATTTACAGCTCTACCCTAACCCTTTCTGCTCCTTTAATTCTGCTGCTCAGCTCTCAGTCAGCACAACCTCAAACCTTTAAGGTTTTTCTTCTTCGTCTTCAAAGCCGTTCTTGTGCCGTTATTCACAGCGGCGTGGGACATCGTAGCCCTCCTCCTCACATGTAGCCGTATATGACGCCATCGGGGGTGATTATGTGCGTTTACTTTTCTCTGTGGACTGAATCAGGCTTTGGAGGATCGTTTAGGATCATTTACTGAAGTTAAGGTTTGTTGAATCTGAATCTGTTTGAAATTTACGCCAAGAATAGGAAAGTGTTTTTGCATGAAGCCCAATGACTGTTTTAACCAGATATTAATTTTAAACGCTGATATATGTTAATATATATTCTCCTAGTTTTTCTTTAAACTTTACTATCCAGTTTTTTTCTCCTCAGAAACGTTTAAAAAGATCTTAGTTATTTAAAGATGTTGACTGATGTTTTGTTTCTTTTTCCAGTTTCTTACCGTTTTGTTTAAACTCTTCATTCTTACCTATGAAGGTAAGAATGAAGAGGATGCATAAAGTAGCCGTTGTTAAAACCCACAGATGTTTTCTACAGTTATAGCTTAATAAATACACACATATATATGTGTGTGTAGTTGTTGTTTACTTTCCTGAAGTAAACTCAGATTTTACTGTTTATAGATTCATCACACACAGAAACAAATGATTGAAGCCGTTAGTTCTTGTAATTTTGAATATTGTGTTTCAGAGATAAAGAAAACCCAGAATATAGAAAATTAGAGTAATAATACAGAATATGTGATACAGAAATATCACATTGTTGATTTCTAAACCCCTAAAGTTCCAGAATCACTAAATGTTTCACGTTTTCTGAACAAATTCTGCAGGAACAAGTTTTCTCTCTGAGGAAACTGATCCAAACATGAGTTCGGTTCACTAAGATGGAGCCGATTCACAGCCGCTCATCTCAAGGCTTTTAACAGAAACCTCCAGTCAGATGGTAAAACTTCTTCTAAGGAGAACCAGTGACTGACTGCTCTTCTCTCCTTGGTGAGCAGGCAGACAGTAGAAACCCGCCTGCTTTGTGTCGTTGACTCTAGCGAGCAGCTGTGAGGTCCAGTGGATTCCCGTCCATCAGAACCTGATCCATAAAGCCCAGATCAACCTACAGACGGTTTCTCTGCTTTGATGTTTTCGCTCCTGATTGCAATCAGCTGCGTCCAGATTTCTGCTCTGCGGTGAAACATTTGATTCAGTGTAAAACCGAAGGGATTTGATAAGATTATCGTTTTATTTTATCCTGAAAGGTGAAGTTGTTCTGCTCATATTCCTGTCAGACATCTTGACTCAAATCCTCGGTTTTAAGCCGAACTCCTCTGAACTTTGATTCTGACGTCCTGCAGGAGACAGCGAGCAGAACCAGAACCTCTCAGGCTGAACTCTGGGCCCGTCTTCCAGTCGTGTAGTGATCTGTCCTCTGTCTGTCTGTCTGTCCTCCAGGTGCGAACGCTGCGACCGCAGCTTCACGCAGGCCACTCAGCTCAGCCGCCACCAGCGGCTCCCCAACGAGTGCAAACCGGTGAACGAAGGCAGCGAGTCCATCGAGGTGGATTAACCTCTGACCCCGTCCATCCGTCCGTCCACAGAGAGCCAACATCTCCTCAGAGGGATTTTACAGACTTTCCTTCCTTGTTTACAAACATTAACCGCTGAATGAAAGGTCTGGTTCATTAAGTTGTTTATTAAACCCATCAGAGGAACTAATTACTGATGAAACCTGATGAAGAACCGATGAAAGGAATGTTTACCTCCATCACTGAGCCTCTGGCTGCTCCTCTGCTCACCTGGCCTGTTTGTACAGAAGCAGACTGAGGCTGGAGGATTTAACCAAACCAAAGATGCTTTCCTCCGGACACAGATATTTATTGGAGACTTTCTACCAAAGAAAACTTTCCTAAAATACGAAGATTTGACTTCCTGCAGCTTTACCTCGGAGCCAAAGCAAACAGACTGAGACAAACCAGAAACATCAGTGCTTCATGGAAAAGGAACAAAAGAGTAAAACATACTTATCTTCTTGCTCATATCAGGCTGAAAGCACTTTTATTTTCAAAATTTGAAGTTAAAATTTTCAGCTCTAATGTGGATAAATGTAAAAAGGAGAATTCTGATCGAAATAATCCCTCAGCGATAAATATGAAGCTAACAGCATGAATTTAATCCTCTTTTTTTTCTACTTCCTCTCTTATTAAAATTCATCTGAAGTAAAAACTCGACTCTGAATGTTTTAGGCTTTAAAAACTCATCTTCTTTCTTCTCTCAAAGAGTTTTTTTTAATGTTTGAATCCATTTCAGGCTCAGATGTGTAAATAATCATGAAGATACACTTTGTATTAAAACCAGTGAGGGTACGAGCACAGATGTTTGATGAACGCCAAAAGTATTTTGTGTGCCTGAGAGTTAAAAAGCTTTAAAAATAAACGGCTCCTTTCCAAAGAAAACATACAGAAGAATTGAACTAAAAGGACGTTTCACTAAACTTAAGCTTGTTTTTTTATTTGTTTCTGTTTTCTTTTACCTGATGTGAGAAATAACCTGTTTTTATGAAGTAAATAAACATTAAATTATGAGAAATAAAACTGTTTTCCTTCATTAGTTTTTTTTAACGTTTCTATTACAAAAGTTAAAATATCTCAAGTCTTTTCTTTCCCTGAAAGCTTTGAGGTGCTTGATGTGCATCGAACCTCTTGAAAGCTCACAATGCGACGCATCCGACGCCGGAAACGCTTCGAACGGCGTCCATGGAGCACATCCACCACAGACTGAGGTTTAACGGCTGTTTGGTCCAAACGGCCTTGAGCCAAAATAAGCTTTAAGATCCTTGGAAAGTTCAGTTTATGCAGCTGGACGTGAAGTTTTCTAGAAGACGTTTCTCCTCTGATCCAAGAGGCTTCTTCAGTTCTGACTGATGCAGGAGAAAACAGAGATAAATATACTGTAGGTGTGACAAAGAATAGAGAAGAAAAGAAACACAAGGAGGTTCTGATCCCTCCAACGTGACGGCCGATAGAGTCGCCTGCATGGTCGTCAGGGAGGTTCTGATGGGTCGTTCACTCCCCCGTCAGAGTGGTTTCGGCCAGATGTGAGGTGAATCTTCTGGGTAGAG
>JAUZNJ010028667.1:0-41405 GCA_034780135.1 Jordanella pulchra | reverse complement strand
ATAGTTACTGTTTTGTATTTAAATTATAGTGTCTGACATGTTTGCTTCATGCTCTGACATTCAGTCAGGAGATCATTTCATAAAAGAGGCAAAGATTTTAGGCAGTTTTTTAATCTTCTTTTTGAACTTTCTACTTTTAAACAGGTGGTCTTTAATATTGTGGGTGTGCAGCTTTTCATATTATGCTTTTGAGTTCTCACTATAAATAACAAATGGATTTGAAATTCACTCTTGCAGCGGACTTCCCCATTATGAAAGCAGCATCCTGGTTCTAATCAGAATAAATTACATTTGTGGAGTGATCAGTCTGATCCCCAGACAAAATCCAGCAAAGTTTTCTAAAGGAAAAACATTAAATCAGGAGGAACTCTATCTACACATCAACATTTCTAGCCCAGTTGAGGCAGGGATACCCATGAACTGCTACCAAAACATAGCCTGGACCAGTTTACTCCACATCTATTCAGAAAGGCATTACAGCTCCCAAAATTGTGATTCAAATCAATACAATCGATTTATTATATGCATAATAAATGTGTTGCTAATGGTTCAGTATATTTTGCAACCTGCTGTACCATTATTGTATTTTGAAATGTATTTATTTTCTATTAAACCTTTATTCAACTAGTTCAAAGACCCGTTGAGATTAGGACCTCTTCTATAAGTATGACCTTGCTAAGAAAGGCAGCAGCACACATCAGAGTGTATAAACACACAGACAAGATATATAAAGTGCCATTCTCTAGGAAAATAAATTGCAGGACTTATAGTCACAGTAACAGTTTGGATATCTAAACAGCAACTATAGTAACTGATCAGATGTGAAGGTATCTGATAAGGTATCTTAAGATGAAGGGCGCAAAGAAACTGAAAGCTATAGAGGACCAGAGGGGTAAAAAAACAACAACAAAGCAACAAAGAGCAAAACACTTCTTTTTATGTTGTGACTTTTGTGGTTTTGTTATGGCTTTTGTTGACCTCCTGGGCCACCATAGCAAGGTCTCTTTCCTGTTTTAGTTTGAACACCAGGAGCAGATAAATACAATTTGACATTTGGATAATAGCTTTCTCTTAAGAAAGCTTCTAAACTTTGGAGTATTTGATACAAATTACATTAAGGAGATACGTTTGTTGTGGCACTGAATAAAAAATGTTCAAATCAGTCTTCAGTTTTTGTTTTCTGTGTCTTGGAACAGGCACTGTCTCTGAGGTTTTCAATTTCCCTTTAACAAAGCATATTAGTTGCAAAAATTCGTCATAGAAACAAAAATCTAGGTCAAAGTTGCATTTCACTGATATAAAGCCTCATTGGATAATGGTGGGATAAGTCCTTCTGTTAAGCCAAACAACAAATGAAGATTGAAGGCTATTTTGTTTCCCTCAGTCTGCAGGGAACATGCTGATTACAGCTAACCTGTTAGCATCTAGATTAGAAGTGGCTTTTTTGGTAAAATTGTCTTTACTGCAGATTGTATTGCTTGAATAATCAGGTGCATTTATATAATTCTGTATGTTTTTTGCATTTTAAAAAGGTTTCCCATAGATCCATTGCAAATGTTATCTTTAAGTTAGGAAAATAACTGATTAAGAATCTGGCTGCTTGTAAGGAAGTTAGTGAGATGTTAAGTAGAAGGGAAAAAAAATATTGTGGAAAAAGGTTAAAAAAAAAGAGAGGATTGTGTAGCAAATGTTGTTCATAAGTTTCAATAAGATTCACAAAGCGATTCTGCTGAACAGTTCATTTTCATTTAATTTGCTATTTTAAAGGGCCTCATCTCAGCAGAGCCAGAGGCTGACAGCTTCCACCTCTTACTGCACTGGTGCAATAATTCATTCATGTAAACTATATTTAGGGGTTTCAATCAACATAAACAATAGAAACATATCATTCTTTATATGTAAACATAAGCTTCATTTTATTGATAATCCAGTAATCTGACATATTTCCCTGCATACATACACAGTACTAAACATTTGTATGACCAAGACAGACATCTTGCTCTACCTACTAAAAATAGAAACAAATAAAGGAAACTTTTATTCAACAGGATCAGGTAAAAATTTAATCAATATTTTTAAGTTCTCCTCTGTTTTAGTTTTTTATTTCTTTTGAAATAAAAGCAAAGAACATCAAATAGTTTACCTCAGCCCTATCACCTGAATCAGTCATCTCTAAGGTGTATCCAAATAAATTTTAACATAAATACATATCATCATTGAAGAAACATTCATCAAGAAATATTGCATCTAAATCTCAATCTTAGCAGCATGAGCCATGTAATATCACCACAGACATTTGTTTGTTTAGGTGGATTAGAAAATGTCAAAAGATTCTCTTCTTTGGAGTATTATCGGAGGAAAAAGATTCATCATACACATTATACTTTTTAAAGTTGAAAGACTACTGTAATGTAGTATAAAAATATCCTTATAATGATGACACTTAGGGAGCAATTTGATTAAAAATTAAAGTTTTTTTTCACCGGTTGACCAAAGATTCCCAGATTACAGTCTGATCTCAGCAGGATATAATCTCTGCTCATCTGTTCTTGAACACACATTTAATTCCAACCAGCTTCATTTAATTTTGTAATTTCTGGAATAAGAAAGACCAACCCTAACTTTTTTGTCCCGCATCTCATATTAGCAGTAGATGGTACAGTCCTTTGAGGACAAAAATTGTTTGAACAAATATAGCCTATTTAAATAAGTTAACCATCTGGTCTCCTTAGTTTGACGCTTCAGTGAAGCGCTCGTCTTAAAGAGATCCCAGACATGCTTTTCAACCAGATGAGAGGCTGCTTCCTAACTTTTAGTCTGACGCTTTATCAGCTTATTATAAGAGATAGAAACTAAATCGAAAACGTAAATATTGATCAGTTCTAATAATCCTTTATCAACCCTCACATATATGGAATAAAAGTCATTTCATGTCAAACTAATCAACTAGTTATTTTTCAGGTTGATAAATATGCATCAGTTGCCGGTTATCTTGCCACCTCTTTCTGTCATATAATCGTCAACTTTTCTAAAGTTGATCTGATGGTAAAATATCAAAGATGACAACTGATCTCTGATTTTTTACCAGTATTAAAGAACCCAAATAACAAGCAATAAAATGAAGCAGAGGCCTGGTTAAGATTTTTACTGAACTTCAAGAGAATAACTCCAGGTTTGTAAACAAGAGGAATGAGAAAGAAGTATTTTCCACAATTAAAATCATATTTTGCAGTGTCCCATCAACCTGTTCCTATGTGTAGAGCTGAAGACATAAATCACAAATAAGATTCATTTTAAACAGTAATGACCACTTTTCTGTTGTAATTCACGTTTGTACATAATTTCTTAAGTTATTTTCCTCAGATTTTTTAAGTCTGTTTGTCAGTTCAATATTAGATTGGTTCTTCTCCCTCTCATTGCGTATTGCTTATTTTAATCAACATTGTCAACTTGTTGCTCCAGATTAAATTAATTTACACTATTTCAATACTGTTCTCCCAAGAATTATTGCTTACTTAATATTTTAAACTGATATTAGAAGAAAATCAGCTGAAAATGTTATTTCCTCTTTTAGTTAAAAAAAAAAAGATGACAAGAAACAACCTCTATTTCTTAGAAAAATAACATTTAAATGCACAGATTTAACATTGTGGTGAAAATAAATTGTGATCTTTTTAGTTTAGAAATTATACATTATCTTTGCTTACCAGCCCTGGAAACAAGTAAAACGTAAATGTCTCTTCAGTCTAGGAGTGTTAACCTGAACCAAACAAAATGCTCAAAAAATTCAACTATTCCTACATGAAAAAGGAAAAATTAAGAAAAATAAATGTTTAAATCCTCAATAATTCTCTCTCGATTCCTTTATTAATCTTTAACTTACTCTTTACCTGAGTTTTAAATGGCATCATGCAGACAGGAACACACCTTGCCTCCCAACTGTTGAAAAGATAAGTAATCATATGGAATCAATTAGCTACCAGACATCCAATACCCGCCTTTACCAGCTAATCTGTGGTCAGATTAATAAATAAAAGTTCCGATTTAGCCAAAATGGGACTGAATGTAGTTGAACAAGAACCCATACGTATATACTGTCATTACAAAGAGGGAGACGGTAACACAGGTAAGGGCTGAAGTGATGGGCTGTGCGCTTTGGGACATCATGTCTATAACAACTATCAAAACTATCTTTATTCCAAGCCGTTTGAAAATATTCTAAGAAAAAAAAAAAAACATTTTCTGCCCAATGCTCAGAAATTTAAGCAATTAAGGAGGAATTGAACTCTTTGGTCAAGTGAGATTACAATCATTTCCAGAAACAAACAATCCATTATTAGGTAAAGGTGAGGTTCAGTGATGCTGTGGGCTTGACCATACGATCAATAATAAAGAAATCAAACAGAAATGGATTATGTTTGGTAGATGAATGTGAATGTTTCTGGAGCTGTTCTACAGTTTTTCAAAAGGTTGTCAACCAGCATAAAGGGAGCTGTATGTCTATGCTGGCTCGCTGGTTAAAGCTCCATACCAAGTAAGAACGTTTGCTTATGATACAGAGCAGTCTACAAGTTTGATACAACAAGAGGAAAAAAAAAATTATTAGGATATACAAACAGATCTCAGCAGGATCGATATCATTATTCTCAGAGCAAAGCACTTGAATGTTAATTTCCTTTAAAATAAGACTATATTCCAATGTAATGAAGTCTAAACTAATACTGAACGTAGATCCTATAGATGTGATAAATAAATTAATTTTAAAGTAAAACAACATCATTAAGCAACATTGCCGATCATACAGCTCCTTTGCAGACTTTTCTGCAGGTTTTCACAGGATTATTCTGCTGGTCTTTATTACGTCCATATGTTTTTTCTCTACGCTACAAAAAAACAAAACAACATGATCTATAAAAAAATAAGAAACCTGTTATTATTTAAGATGTTTAAACAAAGCAGTTATGAGACTTTTTATGCCCTACTGCACAACCTCCTCCTTCACAAGGCACTGCTCATGTTTAACAACTCACCAGCTTAATTAATAACTAGTTTATAACCATGTTTTGTCATTTTTAATTTCACACAGGTAATTCAGTTCCTACGACTCATCCACAAATCAAATATAGTTGTTATGTCAAAATGATGGCTTTGAAATATAGTGTTGTATCGTCAACCAAAAAAAAAAAAAAAACAAACAAACATTCTACACATTCTGCATGAATGGTCACAGTCATGATGGTTCAAAGTTCATATTGTGAAGCTTTGCACCTGCTTCTATCCCTGAAAGAGTTCAAGGAATTCGTAAATCACACACACGCAAAGAAAAAAAAAAAAAGAATCAAATCAAAATGTTGTCTGGGTGTGGCCCCTAAATCAGCTTTTTCTTTTTTTATAGCCAAGGAAAGACAGTCTACAGTCAAGTCCTCTCCTCTTCTGGGTTTTCTGTACATTCACTGTCCAGGAGCTGCTCCGCATGGCTCAGAAAAGCACGGCTGCCTTCATCCTCCAGAATCTTCTCCCAGAGTTTAACTGAGAAGGACATGGACACAGTGTGTGATTATCTGAGTTGATTGATGAATGTTCCTCTTAGCCTTACATCAGAATTAAACGGAAAAAAAATGAATAAATAATTTTATATATATATATATAGTTTCTGAGATGCACCCAGAAATTAGCTTGTCACCAAGATAAACAGATATTTCAGCTTAACTGGCCCAGTCAGGAGATCATCCCGCAGGAAAGTGAAAAGGTTTGATAGTTTTACAGTAAAAGCTCCAAATCCAACAGACAAGACTACTACTGGTAACACTCTTTGGTGCAGAAGTTGTTGCAGAGTTAAGACTTAAACTTAGCTGGAATTACTGCCTATAGCAGAGATTAAAATCGGATCAAAGAAAACACTGAGACTTATGAAGCTCTGTAAGAAAAAAAACAAAAAATTATCCCCCCCCTCCCTCTTGTAAATGATAAAGAGGACGAGAAGGTAGGATTCAAATCTTCCTTCCCTTTAAATGTTAATCCTTTAAGAGTCACAAATAAGAAGCTGTAACTTACAGTACTGAGGTTTCTCAGACCATCCGTTGTCAGCTCCAGGCTTGGGCTCCTCAGACATGGTGTTCATCTGTTCTGTATTTGCATCCTGCTCCGTTTCCAGCTGGTCGTTCTCTTCCAGGCTGGACAGCATCACCTCATAGGCTCTCCTGGCCTCAGATGACAACTCAATCATCTTGTGGTAGAAGTCCTGTTGGGATTAAAGGTGATATTTATTCTGAAAACAATTTAGGCATTTTTACAAATAACTTTTTTTTTTTTTTTTTTAAGATTTAACACACACACACACACACACGTGCCAAAGCTAACCCCGACCTGTGCGCCGTCATAGTTGAAGATGCCCACTAGGCTGACGGGTACAGCCTTATTGACACAGCGGCCCAACGCTTTCCTGGAAAGTGCAAATACGAACGGTACGCTCTGCTCACGACACATGTTGATGATTGTGTGCAGAACCTCATCCAGGCCACCTGTGGAGGCAATATTTTTTCTATCAACATGCAGCTTTACTTTTTCAGGCTTCAGAAACGGTATGCCTGCCTGAGACCGATGTTATATTTGTACACATTTATGATGCAACCTATATCTGAAAACAAAGCTCGTGTCCGTATCAAAATGGAAAAGTCACAAAATCCCCCGCAGGACTTTTTCTTTGTCTCTTAGGAAAAAAAAAACTAAAAACCATACTCCGATCTTAAAAAACACAAACAAACAAAAACACCTTAAGAAATCTTAACCAATGCATCAGGTGATAAGGAGAGAAAAGCCAGAACACAGAATCCTGATTCACTGCTGCTCTTTGCCTGAAAATTGTCTTAACTTTGGCTAAGCTTTCCACAAACATCCACCAAAGCTACTGATCAGCAGCGATATCTCTGAACGTACCTTTCGACTGGATGCGCTCGCAGTTTGGCGAGATGATGACGCACTTGACCTTCTTCAGTTTGAGGTGTTTCAGGACCTCTCGGAGGCCCATCACAATCCGCCTCTTCATTCGGGCCTTCATGGGATCCTTCTGGTACAAGCGATCCTGGAAACGGACCAGCTCCTTCAGCAGCGATGTCACGCACTCGTCCAGATCTTTCCTCAGCATCTGGCTGCAGTACCTGACGCCCAAACGAGGAGAAAATCATTAGTAAAGCAGTCGACTGGTGCCTTTGAAGCTACATATGGATAGGCAGGGAATAATGCTGCAGCCTTACTCTCTAAACTTCCTGCTGTGAATTTTGGGAACGTTGTTCTGTTGGGGCTCGGGGGTGCTGAGATCTTGCTGGTTACCCGTCTCTTTTTCAGCGTCTTCATCGGCGTCTTGCATTTCGAGGTTTGTACCGTTTAAATTCAACTGTTTGTCGAATTCTTGTGTAAAACTCTGAATCTCTTCTGAAAAAGAAAAACATAATATAGGAATGATTACTCAGTAAATCGGAATTCAAACTCTTCCAAAATGATGTTTGCTTCCAACCTGGGTCATTTGAGTCGTTCTGCTCCTCTGTAGCTTCGTTAGCGACTTCAGACTCATCTTCAGGCAGCAGTCCTCTCTCCTCCAGCAGACGTCGCTGTTTTCTCTCTTCCCTTTCTTTTAAAATGACCTGAATTTCCAGAAGAATTAAAAAGAATTTCATGACAAATATAATGTAGCACTAGAAAACCTTTTTTTTCTTTTTTTCCTCATCCTTTCTGTTCCTCCTGTCTCCATGTGTCTTTGCACTGCCGCTTCCTCTTCTTCGTGTTTTTTTTTTTTTTTTTTACTCCCTGCCGGATGGCAAACAACTAATGGGGCATTTTTGCCAC
The DNA here is from genome assembly GCA_034780135.1 of Jordanella pulchra. Taxonomy (NCBI): domain Eukaryota; kingdom Metazoa; phylum Chordata; class Actinopteri; order Cyprinodontiformes; family Cyprinodontidae; genus Jordanella; species Jordanella pulchra. The sequence continues at coordinate 33,563 of JAUZNJ010028667.1, read as the reverse complement.
CAAATGATGTGCAGTGTGGCTCTAAATGGCTGATCGATATGTATTTTTCTTTACTTGTTTAAAACTCTTTAAATCCACACAAATCATTCCTTCCAGCTATCCTAATATCTCCCTGCTCTGCTTTGATTGACAGCAAAACAAAACAAACAATGTGAGGGGTTCGGAATCTCCTCATCTATCGCGTTGTAGGACAGTCGTAATCGAATTTTCTTGCTCAAGAGTTGGCAATACTGGCTGGAAGTTCCTTACTCACTCGTCTCTATTGCTTCACCTTGTTGACGGTCACAGGATGTTGCTATACTATTACATTGGATGGCTATATTTACTAACAAATGACGCAAAAAATAACCATAAAGACAAATATAAATGTTACACCAGAAGGAAGCCGTAATTTGTCAAAAACAACGTATTGACATATGAATAAAAAAAATTGGATAACGTGACTATTAATCTTTTAAAAACGTTTCTGGATTATAAGGAATCACGGGTATCGGCACCATCAAGCAATCTCTCACGTTAATTACAGGACTGAAATTTCTTCACGAAAAGAAGCTTTTTTAAATAGAAATAAGATGAATTTATGTCCGACGGCTCATTCACAGGAAAAAAAGATTATTTATGCAGGAAACAGCAGTCCTGATGAACCAAACGCATGAATGGAGGATAGGTTCCTCCCCATACATTAACACACAAGGTCACTTTATAGCATAAATGAGAAGTCAGAGTGCTAGCAGGCTAAAGCTGAAGGATGATAAAACCATACAGCGTCTAATATCTGCAGCAGGGAGTAAACAGCCAGACCATGTGTCCTTTAATTAGCTGTAGGGTCACTGATTTCTTTTTCAATGTTGGAGCGACGTGAAGGAAAGACACCAGATGTGATCAGATCATATGAACTTCCCTTCCCTCAATGTGTGCCACTCTAGCTTACAGAAACTTATGAGGAAACCAACTACAGGCAGAGTTATAGGGTCTAACAGGCGGACGTAACAGACTTACAGAACAATATAATAAATTACAGTTATGCTATTTTAGATACTCAATATATCTGATTATGTGGAGAAAAGTGACTCTGGTATAATTTCTACAATCTTCACGTTATGAACTTAAACTAAAGCGTACTGTCACTCTTTATCTACCTGCTCTAATTAGTTCCTTTCAAGCTGTGATAGACATAAATATATGTAGTCAGGAGCTAGAAGCCTAAACTGCATCTAAGAACATTGGTCCGACTCACCTTCTTCAGAGGAGTAGGCTTCTTGGCTTTAGGCACTTCTCTTTGCTTTCCTTTTTTAACTAAAGGACTGGTCGAGTCCAGCGGATTGTGTGCGATTTTATCCTGTTGCCAGGGCGATTTCTTCACAGCCGATGACTGCTTCTGGACCACTGGTAGTCCTCCACCAACTACAACAAAGAAAATACACCTTAATTATGTTTTAAATCCCTGCTTTAAAAAGTATTGCGTTTCAGGTTTGTTGATGACCAACCAGAGAGAACGACCGGCTTGGTGTCCTGCTTCAACTTTTGAGTCTGTTGCTTTTTTTCCAAGACAGCCAACATGTTTCCAATGTCCAGCTGGACCGGGGCCTTGCTTTTTTTCCCTGACACTTTCTCTGGTTTCTAAGAATCAGGCGACCAAGATCAGGGCTAGTATATAGAAACAGAGCCTAACTAAGACAAATATTCAACACAAACCTGTCCTTTTTTAGCCATTTCAGGTGGATGAGTTTTCCCTGCTGGTGACTTTTCCTTGCTCAGGTCAGTAGACTGATGCGGTCCTCCTTCTCTTTGGTTTTCCTTTAAATCAGATCATTACATAAGAGTTTAGTCTTTCTGTTCCTTTTTTTTAATGCAAATACTTTTAAAATAAACTACCTCATTGCATAGCTTTATTCTGCTGCTGCTTTTTAACTTTTCAACCCCAGTTAATATCAGTGACAAGTCGGGAAATTCTTCTTCATCCTAGAAAAAATATGTATGTATATTCAGTTAAATGTTCTAAACTATAGATCATTAGAAGCGGTGCAATATTAGTAGATGTACCTCAAGCTTTGGAGGCTCATGATGAAACAGTGGACTCTCTGACTCTGGTTCGGCATCTTCAGCGCTGCTTTTGGATTTCTTTTTCCGCTTTCGCTTTTTCTTTCCTGTGGTTCCCTCTTCTTTAGAGGCAGAGATGTCTTTAGTCTAATACAACATATAAAATGTTCCCCCGAAAAATGAAAAGGTATGTGTTCTTCAGAAAGACATGCAGAGATCTTTAAAAAACAAAAGAAACTAGGTGGGTTTTTAAAAGTTTAGGAAAGCTGCAGAAGATCAATGATTAAGCCAGAATATTCGCCTCGTTAGCAATTGTAAAAACAAGCAAAAAAATATATGCAAACATTTATGCAAACAATACAAGCGATGCCTTTTTATCCAGACACCAGTTATAAAAGCTTAATATTTATGTGATTATGAGTCAAATGAAAATGTTCCAGGTGAGAAATTCACATACCGTTTGGTTTTTTGATTAAACAATCTTTCATTAGAAATTTGGCATCATTACATAACAGAAATGAGATTGAACGTTTTGGCATCTTTGGCAAGAACAATGTTATAATAGGAGATAAGATGAAGCTTTTCAAAACATTGCACCAACTTCTATTACCTTGCAAGCAAGATGAATGGCAGTGAGATTTGTGAGTTCACAAACAAAAGTGTTCGGCTCGATACAGAAATGGTTCCGAGCAATGAAATGCAGTGAAGTGTAGGAGAGCAACTGGAGGCGGAAGGATGAAGCAAAACAATCATGGCTGTCTTTGCTGGAATATCCTCTATTTCTTATTGAGAAGTGAGCAAAAGGACACGATTTTGACCCTGGTGGATGGGGAAGATGTTCGATTGGATTTCATTTTTGGCATAAATAAGGCAGGCTAACGGTAAGTTAGCCTCAAAGTCAACTGAAAACTGCTGGATGATGTTTAAAAAAGTCGGGTCAATTCCAGGGAGCTCAGTAATTTAAAGAAATTCAAGCATTTCTGATAAGCAGAGTGGTCGGGTTTCCAGGCAGGATGATGCCAAAGTGGGATTTTTCTTTGCTGCTTGCTAAAGGACATTCATTCAATTATCACAGTATATATTTGAACCCTTTACTTTATTTTTCTTTTATTCATCCAATAAAATTCCCAAGATCAAACTTGTGCAACCAATATGTTACATTCTGTAGTACATCCAACCTGACGCAGCTGTTAGAATCTGTTAGAAGATCACACCCCAAAACCCATGACGCTATATCACGATTGACGCAAGAATCAAAGCATGAGGGCAGTTTATCCAATCCTACTTTAAATTCTCAAAAACGGGAAAAAAAAAAAACAAAATGATGAGAAATTGTCTGTTTCTGCTACAGACAGTCTCCTTATCGATTAACTCTAAATCAGTCATAATTGGGATTCTGTTGTGTTAATTATTATACATCTCAGAAAACCTTGATTACAATGATTCACCTTGAAATGTCCTACTTATATGAAAAAAAATTAAAACCATAAAAGGTAAAAATTTTAGATTAGGAATTGAACCAGAACAACAACAAAAAAACAATACCTTTAAGTCACTGGGGTTGGTTTTCCTGTCTGTAACATCAGGTTTCTTGGGGGGCTGAGAGGCAATGTTGGCCCATGATGTGATCAATGGCTGAGCTGTTTAAAAAGAAAGAAGAAGATGTAATAAAAATGACTGATGTTGTTGCTGAAAGGCTCATCAGTGGAGCTTTAACAAAATACCTGTTGGGTTAACAGGGCTGGTATTTTGCAAGGAGTCTAGCTCTGCTGGAGCTTCATCTCTGCCAGCCTGCAGTGTGATACGACAAAAACAGCTCAGCACACAGATAGATTTAAGCCACTGGTACAGAAGACATGCACAGGTTTGACTTTCCACGCTATCTTATGTGATATCTCTACAAAAACTGACCCTCCAGGAAGTCCTCGCAGTTTGTGCATTTGTGCATTGAGGACTTGGACCCCAGCGATCGTTCTGGGCTCCATCATAGGCAGCTGTTTTCTGTAAATCGCCCGCTAACTCTGGAAAATCAGCCATCTTGACTTCAAATGGGACAAAATCTGCCTGCGCTGGTGTGGAGTTCCTTCCGGAGGCTGGGGCTGACCTGATATGTCTGAAACCTGAAGGTGATAAAAGTGAGCATGAGGGAAAAGTGCACACAAAAATAACGATTCACTTTAACATACATTAACATTATTCGATCTTTGTTGCAGTGCATGATCATCCTTCCACCTAATCTATCATACTTCCTTTATTCTTGGACTATAACATGAAAATTATTTTAAAGAATATCATGATTTCATTTGATTTTTGAAATACAGTGAATCCATTGTTGGAGTAGTTCTTCGGCTGTGTTTATATGATTTATCATTGACTAACTTGACTGTAAAATTTACTTGGAAATCAATCGTGGTGTAATCAATGATAGCTACCTTTTTTCTGTGCATCCATTGAGTTTTTGCCCCCATTTCTGCCATGTGGGTCATTGCCGCTTTTTGAAGACTGCAAAGACACAAACGAAAATGGTTGAAATCCTTTTCAGGGATTACACTTATCTCCCTTACTGTAACTTTCAAAGTAAAAAGAAAAAAGAAAAAAAAGATAAGAAACCTTAAATTGTGGATCCCAAATGGGCTTTTCTCTGTCACTGGCCTCTTTCACAGGACGTCTGTTGCTGTAGCCCTGACTTCTTAAAGCATCTTCTCCTTTTCCTGCTTGTTTTTGGTTCAGATCTGTCCAATTCCTTAAACAAAACAACATTGTAAATGAAATATAATATCAATAGTCGAGTTACTATAAGAATAGTAAGAACAGTCACTCATGATCTTCACACCTTGCAGAAGTTACGTTGGACACATAAGGATTTGGTAAGATTATGGGAGGAGCTGAAGCTGAGTAAGGATCAGGAGTCCCGCTGATTCGTTTCCTCTGGTTTTTGGGACCAAAGCCCCGAGGAGGACCAACAGCAGCTGTCGGGTTGCTCTCCTTGAAAACATAGAGTGTTTTCAAAAACAAGCTTACAAAAAGGAAAAAAAAAAACTTTAGGCAATTATGTAACAGGGAATTCTTAAATAAAAATGTAAACTTTAAGACTGACGAGTCAATTTTGTGCTCCGTTTGCCGGTTTTAAGAGGCCCGAGAGTGTCAAAAATACATGATTTGTGTTCTTATACGAAATCACCTCATCTGTATTGAAATACTGGTCTACAACATTAGTTAACATCTCCTTTTTTATAAACAACTGTAACCGTTGTGGCTTAAAAGCTATATCGCAAACATTGTCAGAGTTAGCTTATGTAGCTAGCAAACAAGGCAGTTATAATCCGATTTTTTGTTCATTACCTTCTCCATCTTCAGCGTTTTTTTGGAAGTTTTCACATATTCGCGTTTCCACACGAGTTTCCGAGTGTTGTCAAAGTCCACCCCACAATGATACCATGAGTCCGTTAATCATGAACAACCTGTTTGATAGCTTAGCATGAGTAGCAGCAGTTAGCTATATGTAAGCGCTGTGTGTGTGTCGCGGCGGAGTCGACTTTATCGGCTGGCCCTTTTCCGTGAACGATGTGAACCGGATCCCAGGTCCCATCCCGTCCCAGTTTGTTTGAGTAACTTCTACACATGCAAGTTGTGCTATTGTCTACATCATTCATGCCGAAATGAATACATTACATTATAGAATAAAGAAATACTAATAGACACACCAGAACATAATTGGACAGAAATTAATGTTACTCAGTTATGTTTTGGAGGTAACTTAACCTTGGAAAAGCACAAAAAGACGGAATGGCAGCAGAAGAGGTACGAATGACTTTATCTAAAGTGGTGGGAAATTAATACAAGGTTGCAACACAAAATCAGAATAAGCAATTAGTGAATAATTTTGGGTAGACCAATGGTTTGGCTGACAAATATATCCAGGGAGTTCATTCAGAAGTCCCATCACGGCGCAACAAAGGGTGTAACAGCGACATCTTCTGGCGTTGGAACAAGCATGAAATAAATTAGTCAAAATATGGACTTCCTGTCGAAGGGTTACGCAATTTCTGGGCAGATCAAAAGTATAAATATATAAAGTTTGCAAAAAGATGTTTAAAAGTTATTTCAACGGGTAAACGCATTAATCCGTAGTCATTAACACATGTACATATTGCTACAGGGTTTTGTTTTACCTGCTCTGGGTGGTAACTACATCGTAGATATTAATGTTAGAAGTTCTTTATCCTTTCTTAACAAATATCTACTGTAAAGATTCGATTTATAAGTTTATGATGAAGAAACTCACGTGAAAAGTATTTCTTCTGCTCTAATTTATTTTTTCTACCATGTTATTTGTATTGTTTTATTTTTCTTATACTTTGAAATGGCAGAACTATGCATGTTAAGTTCTGTCTGATTACATAATTTAAAACATTAAATCAGATGTTATGAGCCAACAGTTAATCTGTACTTGTAATTAGCCATTTTACCAAGTGCTTTTTTTATTCTTACTTAAATAATTTCTTGGATGAGTATTTCTACTTTTACACGAGTAAAGAAATGTTAAAGAAAAGCTACTCTTATTTGAGTATTTTTTGTGGGGGGTAGTCTACCCCCCTCTGTATGGAAGCATTTTGTTTTCTTATGATTATTTCTGTTTTTTTCTATTTACACCTGTTGCTATTTTTTCTTCTTTTTAACCTTTTCCTTTTTACCAAATAGGTTAATCTATTCGAATAAGTATTTTCTAGTTAACTATTTAAAAAGTCTCCATTGTAAGAGAGGTTGTTAATTTAAATGGTGATTTTGGTTAAAGAACATTTAAAATAAGATAATATTAACAGTATTTTTCCTCTTGTAAATGGATTTATCTCTCCTGTAGCTTAACTTCACGCTGCTCCTTTATATTTCCAGTTTTGTATGCAAGCATTGCCTTCTGTCTACATGTTTGTACCACTGTCACCTGATTTTCTGTACTGTTGGACAGTAAAGGTCTTTTTTATTTCAATTTACCTTAAAAATCAGACTTCCTTGTTGTTTTAGGAAAATATTTTCCCAATAAATAGTGTCTTTTGGGGATTTCCATGTAGTATCATTAAATTTGAGGCTTAGTAATGTATATCTTTGGTATTCAATGAATTCAATTTAATGCGCTAAACTTCCCTTTTTTACTGAAAATGTTGTCTATATAGAACTTAATGTGAAAGAGTGTTTATCAGAAAACTGTGATGTAAAGAAAACGTCTGACAATAGGAAATGGTGTGAAAAGTAAAACTTTACTTAAGAATTTTTACAAACTTATGATAAACAAGGACATCGTTTTGACAAAAGCATTACTGTCTATTTTTTTCCTCAAATTTATAAGAAAAAAAAAAAAAAGTTCTTCAAAAGACAGGAAACGTATAATGTTTTCTAATAAAACATATCATCTGTATGACTGGTAAAATGCTCCATTATAAAAAGATGCTGAAACTCAGCAATTATAAATATGATTTATAATCATTTTAATGTGTTTTATAAAAATGAGATTTTTTTCATGTGCAAATATACACCATGGTTTCCTACTTTATAATAAGAAAAAACTCTGTACCTATTTCTCTGTTTTGGCATACATTTGGTCTTTTTGCATCGTTTTGTTGTTTCGGCCAAAGGCACCAAAAGTAAGAATTATATAACGGCTTTGTAAAAATGTGAAAACATAGTGCTTGTTCCCCTGGATAAAAGTAAACAACATGGTCATATAAAGCAGCACAACAGGGATCTTTTAAAAATGTGATTCTCAGTCTTTTTGCAGCTCATTCCTCCTTTAACCTCTGGGTTTTACTCAAGAGAAGAAGAGGAACCACAAAGGAGGCCGATGTGACGAGGAAACAGATCTGTGCTCCTGCAATCCAGTAAACTGAAATAAAATACAGAAAAAAAAAAGAATAAACATACGAGGTAAATACACAAACGGCGAAAGTAGAGCTACTCCAAATAATTCCTGTTTCCCAGGAGACTTAGATCGTCTATCTAAAGCCGAATTCAAGTCTTAAAAGCTTTGAAAGCCATTATTTTCTCTTTTAATAGCTTTCATACCAGAGGAGGACACCACTGGTCCCAATGCTCTTGCCAGTGCACCCAAACTGCGCAGGATCCCCATCACAGTACCCTTCTGATTAGCTGAACCTGATGGAACATGAAAAACAGATGAAAATCAGCATCAGCTAGCTCAATGAAGCATTGGCGAGGGAAAGGAGAGAGGAGACTCACCATGATCAGCAACAAGGGTCGACAGGCAGGGAACTACAATTGCTGCAGCTGTAAAAATAAAATATATTAGCAGAAATGTGTAAATAAACCAATCAATAAATGACATAAAGATGAAAATTTTTATTAGCCTGCAAATCTTTTCATTTTTGAAACAGTGCAGAGCGCATTTATTATCTGGATTGGATCTAAATAAGGCCCACCAAAATGTAAACGTCCGTTTTAATCTTAAAATGCTCATCTCTCTAGCGGTGAACACAGGGATCTATGTTTTGACAGGCTCCTTTATCTCACTATTAGCTCATTTTGGCTTCGTTTTGTTTAACTTTTTAAAAGTGTGATACAGGATTTTACTGCTATGTCACCGGTTCTCATACTTACATCCAATAAAGGAAGTAGGAATCCTTTGAGCATCATGTTTGAGTGGTTCACATATTCAACATAAGCTCCAAAGTAAAATGAAAACTGATGTACATTTTAAAATGAAGCCAAAACTGGAAGGTTATTCCCAGCATCAGTTAAAAGTTAAACAGATAAACTGTGTTCTTAAAGTTGCCCGTTTCCAGCAATGAAGGACTACGAAGATAGATCATTTTCTTTTCTTCTTTTGTTTACTCTCATCCTACCAGGACAATTTTGGTTTTGATTTAGTCTTTTTGATGGGGTGTCAGGAACAGGTTGAAACTTGATTTAAAATACAAATGGCTGACTTTTAACTGGAAATAAGACCCCAGTAGACTTGTACGTCTTTCTTTATGCCGCTTTTTATTTGCTTTTAAATCCATAAATGGAAAAGCACCTTCCCACCTCAGTAACCTTAAAAAACTCGGCATAAAATCTAGAGATAAACATGTAATTTGGCATAATTTGATGACTTCTATCAATCTGACATTTTAATTTACTATTGCTGTTTTATTGAAAACTAGATAACAATAAAAAAGATCCTTATTTACATGACTTACCATAGGAGTATAACGCCAAGCCACTATAAAGCATAGTTATGTTCCACGATAACCCAATGAGGATAAATGCTGGGATCAGCATCGTTATTGCCTAAAGAGAAGAAGAATTATTTTATTTCCCATTATGCTTGTTTTGCATCATGCCAGCAGACTATCTTTACCGTGCGAACAGCACGTATGTGTTGCCCAGGTTTGATTCTTCGAGCGTAACCACCCTGGATTAAAGCCATGATGACACCAATGAAGAAGAACATCTTTCCCTGCTGCATGCTGTTGAAAGAAAAAGAAAAAAAAAGAAACATTTTCAGTTGTTGCCAAACTATTTCCACAAGGAATGATGAAATATTCAGCTTTATCTTTGAGGTCATACCTTGTAAACTGGAAGCGCTGGTGAGTCAGAAAACTGAGTGTGAACTCTAGACCAGAGAACAGGAAGAGGTAGCAGAAATAAACCAGACCCAACACTTGGAGCTTCTGCATTCCTGTAACAAACACTCCCTGTCAGCAGGCCATAATGCATTCAGAGTACATTCTAATTAAAAACATACAATAGTGTAACACCAGCACTCACTTTCTTTTGAAGGTGGCTCCTCTGTCTTGGTAACGGCAGTGAAATGGAACAAGGAGAGCGGACTGAGAAGGTCCCAGGACTCCCCATGGCCAGAAGGCGAAGCCTGGAGCAATGCAGGGATGAGGTTTTAAACTTGTGATTTAAATATTCTCTAAAGAGCTAAAGAGGTGTTGCTGTTTTAACAGAGAAGCATCTCAAGAATCTGACTCCTCTTCTCAATACCTTAAAGGATTTATTTTTGCTTCATATCTTGACTCAGTATTTTTTTTTCTCCTTTTCTATCCACATGAATCCATGTTAATTGTGAGATGTTTTCTTTCTTTCCAACCGTTTTTAAAACCATCCATGGGAGAGAGTTAAGGCTGCTGCTTTGGGTGTTCACTTATTAAAGTTGTTATTATGACAAATGCAGTGTGGCTCTTCTATAATGATGACAACAAATAATCTTATTATAATCTTTACCTAATTAGTTTGTTTTTTTGTGTGGTTAAAAAAAAATTAGGAAAGCCTACAGTTAAATAACTAAGGCTTTCCCACTAACTTCAGCATCATGTAGCGATCATGTAGTGTAGTGAAAGTCACTTTGTACATGTTTGATTCTCTGATGATGAGATACTCAAGATCTCCTGCATCCCCAAACCATGATGCTTCCCTGGACACGCCATACAGTATTATGGGGTTCTTTTCCTGGAATGTTATACTTGGTTTAAGCCAAACGTTCTGATGACCAGATGATCCAACGTTAGACTTATCTGCTGTGGAGTTTCTGGCAAATTTCAGTATGACCTTAATATTTTTCTTTAGAGAGCAGAAGTTTTCTGCATGATACCATACAGGTTAGCGTGTATATTCTCTTTTTTAAGGTTAAGGCTAAAGTCACATTTTAGGGTTATTTGGAAACCTTTTTGTTTCTGCTCTTTGGTTGGACTTCCTTAGATAGTCTGTGTTTGTTTTGAGTGCTCTCCGCTTACACACCATTTTCTGTATAAGGATTTATTTAAAAAGGACTCTTTAAATCCCTTTGCAGAGTTGATATGCCTCTGGGATGGGAGTTTAGGATGGGAAGCTTTTGGGATATGACTCAATAGGAAATACCAAACGAAATGCCAAAGGTTTAAACAGGAAAACCTCTAAAATCCTGAGTAACAATGTTCTAGTCATATACCTGATTTAAAACACCTTTTAGACGAGAAAAACGTGAGTTATTGTCCCAATTTATACTTAATCAGTATAATTATTTTGATTTTTAACAGACAAATAAATAAAAAGGACATAGTTTTGTTTAAACATCATAAATCCATGTGTCTAAATATGCCTGCTTTTCTTGGCAGCTCAGCATTTATCTGACACAGTGCTGCTCAGCAAGTGATTCCTCATTTCTGTGCTTGTTAAGCTTCACATGGGCCTGAAAAACAGCTTTAGTTATGCTAGCAGGTAAAAGATTAGCTCAAAAAGATCCAGAGAATACTCTGAATACACTATTTGCAGAACAGTTTTGCTTTATAAAGTCCCAATGAAAGAGATGGTGAGACTGGCTCATGGTTTAAATGTCTCCTTTTAGTAAACATCCAACCAGTCATGTACAGCAAGACCTTTTTTCATGATTAAAGGAAGCATTTCCAAAATAATTAGCCAGCATTATCTGAATAGTTTTTTCATAAAACAACAATGTAATATACCATAAACACTGTGACACCCTCATCTTTATCTGAGTGACACTTTTCTCCCATATTTATGCTTTTGAATCTCACCTCACTGCCCTTTGGTAGAGTTTCTGGCAACATCAGCCAAATAAATAAAAGATCAGCGACACTGAAGGCCAAGGCAAGCAGAGCTGGAGTTTCGTAGAAGACATTTGCTGTTGTTTTGGAGCCGACAGCAAAGTACGCACCCATAAGAGGTCCAACAGTGAAGCCCAAGGAAAAGGCAACACCAATCATTGCCTGGTCAAAGACAAAACAAAACAGAACCCCCAATACAACATTTCAGAAAATATAATAAAAAAATAGCTTTGTAACAGCAACTGCATCATTTAATAACTGAACTCTTCATCTTCACAGAGCTTTGTTCTCACCATTCCTTTGTTCCGGGCTTTTGGACACGGCAGGTCTGCAACGATGGCAGTGCAGAGGCTGACGTTTCCCTTACAAATGCCCCCAATTATCCGAAACAAAAGGAACATGGCGAAGCTCCGGGAAACAGCCCAGACCGCGTAGGAGGAAATCAGCCCTAACTGCAAAACAACAGGAACAGATGGATTAAGGCTCATAGACTTCATCATGGGGTACAAGAAATATTTATGGTGTTATAATCTTCTTCTCACTGTGGTAAGAATGAGGAGAGGTCGTCTGCCATGATGATCAGATAGAGCCCCCGTTACAGGCGAGGACAGGAACTGCAGCAAAGAAAACAGCGACCCAATCAGACCTGAAAGAAATAATATAGGGCAATAAACTCTCTTCATCTTGTTTCAGTTTAAACATCCTGGTTTATGACATAATGGATCAAAACAACATACCTCCAAACAGAACAGTGTTGTATTTTTTTTCCATAGGAATCCCAACAGCCTCCCTAAACCAGTCGACCACACTCCGCAGGGACTGATATGTGACATCCTGTCCCAAAAAAGCAAACACAAAAACATCACACAGAGGCCAACTAGTAAAGTGGCCACTTCAGAGTGAGTCAGCACACAACCCACCCAAACTAATCTAATCACTCATGTGCTGGTTATGGTTTTTAATGGAAGAGAGTTCTCAAACAAAACACCTTTTGTTCAAAGCAGGACTCAAGTCTGAACGCATGTACTCTAAATCAAATCTCTGTACTTTAAAACCGAATAAAAATCGTTTTATTTTGAGGTCTTTAAACACTTTCAGAAGATTCTACCCACCCCTGCTTCAGCATAATGGTCCAAAATAGAAGGCAGCAGCGGCAAAATCAGGGTGAATCCCAGCAGGTCCAGCAGCAGGATGATAAACACGATGCGAATGACCTTTGACGAGAAGGAGCGCCCATCTTCAGCAGATCTGTTCATAGCTGACATTCCTGAATAGATTATTCCCACAAAAGAAAAATACAAAATACATTTTGATATATGATCTTTATCTATATACCATTTGCCCACATGAACTTTTCACACATTTTACGACAAAGGTCAGTATCTTTCACTGCAATAAGACTTCTAAATAAATCCAGGAAACCAACTGCTTTCGTAAATATTTTTTTTACAAAATAAACTCCGATTGCACTGGTGTGTATTTTAATCTCCAAACTTTTAGGCCAAAAACATTTGGTGCAAACAGAAGACCAATGTACACATCAGGCAGATCACAGACTAACACTCCACGTCACCCTGAACACACCATCCCTGGGATTAAACATGTTGGTGGCATTATACATTTTTTAGCAGGGAAGCCAGTCAGAGTTGGTGGAAAAATGGGGGGAGCTTCAAAATAAACAGTTTCAGGGTGTAAACGATTTGAAATGAGACTTGGGCAAAAGTTGGCCAATCAGCTGGAGAACCACTTTAAAAAAAAAAAGAGTCAGAACATATAGATCTGATAAAATGATTTAACAGTGGTCCAATCAATGTCTAAACCTGGATCCAATTCTAAATCTTTAACTTAGATCCTCTTCATCCATTCTCACATAGTTACTGTGTTTTCACATAAAGAATTAAAAAAATCTTCAGTGTGTGCAAAGCTGGTAGACATCCCCAAGGCTCTACAGTCTACAGAGTCATGAAATACAAATGCATGCCACACTTTCTAGATTTTATTTGAGAAAGAGAGAAAAAAAAACTATAATTCCATTTTACGACGATCTAATATTTCTTTAATTTATCTATCACAACTAAATCAGATAAAATATAATTAAGTTTGTGGATTGAATAAAATGTCAAGAAGTTATAAGGAAAAAACTAACTTTTGGAAAGCAATGCATGTATAAAATCTACTCAGAATGCAGATTGAAAGAAATAGTCTCACTAGTAGGATAAAAATAAAAAAAAAGATCTCTTTCACATTGATAAGTGATAAATACATCAAAACACTGTTTAATTGTAATATGAAAATGACAGAATTGAAGTTTTATTTCTTAAAGTATTATCTGGATTTGGAAGGGAGACTGGATTAATTACCCTTTGAAATTATATAGATGCATCTGTGAAGCCTTTATAGAATTACTGACCATTAACAGTATATGCTGTTGTAATGATTTAGTGCGAAAATGTAAAAACAGTATCTAAAGAAGGATCTCTTAATGTACAAAGTCTATTTAGACAGCAGGGTATGAAACCCAAAGGATAACAGGTTTAGAAAACAGTTTGTGTTTTTGAAAAGTCATCAAACTTATCCACAGTCTTCCAGTAAGTCACCAGGAAAGAGGCAGAGAATCAAGGAAGAAGGAAACAATTCTTGTTCCTGCTGTAAAACTCGCAGAACTCTTCATTCCAACAGAACCACTAATTCAAACTATATTCTCTGACAAATAAACAAACTTTACTGACTTCATGCTTTTTGCAGGGCAAAGTATCAGCCATAAAAGGCCGATCAGGGGGCTATCTAGCAGCATCCCCTCCTTCCTCACACTTTGGAGCTACAAGATCACAAACGGCGGCTTTACCTCTGCTGTCTTCTTCGGCTGTGTGAATAAGGGTAGCTGATCCGACTCAGAGTCGATGGTCTACCTTCTTCGCCTCATCCGTCCACCACTATGTGTCCATACCAGGAACTGGAGTCCTTTTTCATTCGGATGACAAGAATGTGTCGTAATCAGCGCAGCCATACGAGCGCGCTGCGTTCAAGGCATCCTACTAGGCTCGTATATCTGCGTTTCAACACATTCGTTGTATATTTTCTTTACGTCGCTATTTAAAGACTCTTGGTTAAGATGTTTTAAAGATGAGTGAAAATCCCATAGCTTCCGCCGTTTGTGTGATTATAGATCGAGTAGGTAGTTAAATTTGTCCATACATCCATCGTTGGCCGCTTATCCATAAGGGTCTGTGGGCGAAAGGAGTAGTGGACCCTGGATGGATCGCCAGTTCACACATCAGCACGCATAGCCTTACATTATTGGAGAATAGATTTGTCAATTTAAATCTCAATTTGTATTGTAACTCTAAGAGTACAATTTTATTACCCTAGACAAATATCGATTTTGGCTAAAAAATGGTCTGATTTACTTTACAATCAGCTGATTGTAAAGTTCCTGGTCATTAAACATGATTCTACATCCGCCCTCATTCATAAAAGCGTCCTTGCCTGCTTTGACTTCAGTCCAGAGAATAAAACTTGTTTACAGTTGTAAAACATTTTTTTTTACTAAGCTAACATATTTCTTAAATATCTACCACGGGAGATTTGTGCTTTTTAAACAACCATCGTGTATTTTCTCATTTTAAGCCTTAAAATTGAACAAAGAACAAACATTTTTCAATAGGTGGCGGATATTTGTGGACGATTGTTTGAAAAGCAAAAATTTACTTAAAAAGATTCTCTCTTTATATATATATCTTTAAAAATAAATTACTTCACCCAGCTAATAAAACTCAAGAGCCACAAACATTACATGACCTTTTTAAACAAAAGGATTCATATTTTTTTAAACATATATTTACAGATTTGAGATAGTTTTGAAAAGTAATGTTGAAAAGAACCCAAAGATTTTCCCACTTCAAAAAAAAAAGATTAAAATATAGGTCTATTTCTTTTTCTAGGTATTCAATGCAATTAGACATTGGAGAAAATGCTAAAACATGCATTTGTTCGTATATGGTTTAGAGTATTTGCTTGTTCTTCGTTATTTTTAGTCAGTTTGCTTGATATATTTAGTTAACCAAAGAGCCAAACTAACTTAAAAAAAAAATACAACAGCTATAGTAGTTTTTACTTTGATTTAATTCATTTATAGTACAAAGCCAGTGATGGCACCAACTATCAGAAGGTTAAAAACCTAAACAGAAGCTGTCAGTGTAATTCAGAAATCTAGTATTTAAAGTAGAAAACACAAAGCAAGGTTCACAGTGTAAGGGTCGCAGATTTTACAGCAACAGCACAAGATAACATTTATTTCTGCACTGCAGTTAAAGTATAAAAGGACAGACATTTCTAAACAATAGCAAACCTCCATAACTTTAAGCTGTTAAGATAGATCGCATTTGCTTCAGTCATCATTTTGTTTGAAGTTTTATTTGCTTACTGTATTCATGTAAAACAGCTATTGTTTAAAACTATTTTAATGAAAAAAAGGATTAAAAAAGAAAAAAAAAGAAAAGTTCAATGATCTATTTGTAACATAAAAAGACAGATGAGGAACAAAGCGAAAAGAATAATACTTTTGTTTTTAAACAGCGGAACGTGCCTCAGAAATCGACACTGAAAGCGTTAAACTCCGTGACGCATAACGTGGCGATTCAGTTCAGTGATGTTCAGGAGGTTTCGTCCACAGAGCTCACAAGTGAACAGTTTATCACGCAGAGGCTCAGCATCTCCATCCATGGCGGGGAGTCCTACAGAACAAGAGAGCACAGCTTTAAGCCTTTTTTTAAATCAAAACCAAGCAAGGTTGAAAAAAAATTTATAAAACATCAATTAAATCATTGACTGTTGAAAGAAACAGAACAGAAAATGAGAGCAAGATAATGTTCAGAAACTGGAACTTTTATTGATCTGGATGCTTCTTTAAATGTCCTACAGGACTCAGTTTAACTTTCCTCTGCTCTGTTTATAGCAGCAAAGACTAAAACGATGCAGCAACTATTTCCAAGCAGCAAAGGTAATTTTCCCAGAAGGTGAGATGATTTAGTTTAAGCCTAAAATGTAATAAACAATGTGTTGGTTGCAGATTTCTTTTGCTATTCAATGATCGATTGGATGTGACACCTGGCAAAAGGCTCACTCACAATATTTAAAACACTTTATTACTGCTGATCTTAGAAACACCATAAAAACATTCTTTTCATTCTGGCTCATGGGGTGAAATACTTTGATTTTTTTTAATTATGTATATCTTCCACGGGGATTTAATGGTAGTTATCGATTGTGTTGGTAACATACTGGATCCTATTTCGATTTCTACTAAACTGATCTCAATAAGTAGCTGAATGGAACAGATGATCTCCACTGAAAATGCTTTTGCTTTTTCACACAAAGAAAGGATATGCGTCCCCAGCTCATGCTTTGAGAGCAGGAGGAAGGTTTGTTCTGTCTGTGCTAAGTTTTAAAGAAAAAAAACAACAACTCTGAAACCACTGAAGTTTATCTGACAGCAGACCCACCGAGCCTTTCTCCAGTAATTATAGAGAAATGTCACGTCTACTGCAGGTGTGATGTCGCTGGATGTAGCATAGATGTAATATAAATGAGGCATGTGTTGATAGATGATCATAATAATCTTACCATCATGGACATGTGGTGTATCCAGAACCTTGCAGTCCTCCTTGCTGAGCTTGACGTTTACCTCCAGCTTCAGCGGCACCTGGTCGGCCTCCTCTTCCTCCTCACACTGCTCCAGGTGGGGCTGTTCCTCCTTAAATGCAGTTTTTTCTCCATTTGGTTCAGTTTCATCCTCGGGGAGTTTTGGACTCTGTTTTTGTTCCTGTTTACAGGTTTCTAACAATCTGCTCCAGCTCTCCCTGTGACCCAACCTTAGTCGTGTATAGTTGGGTGGCAGTGTCAACAAATGGGGCTCAAATTTGAAACCCTCTCGATGCTTTGATATGTTTTCTTGTGCAGAATTCACAGAATTGTTGCCTTGGTGTTTTAGGTTTGGGGCCAAAGAGATGCAGCCAACTTTATTTGACAACAGCTTATCGTTTTTCTCATTATCCACACTCTTAGCTCCAGTGTCTGGGCTAGCTTTCACGCTCTTGTGTGATTTGCACTTGCTTCCATCTTCATCCAGTAGCAAGACATTTCTTGCAATGTCGCCTCGTACGATTGGCTCGATCCTCTTTGCTTTAAAATCCGTCCCGTCGGCCTGGACAGCTCCCATTCTGAAAGACGATGAACTCCCCACTGCAGCCGTTTCTCTTTGCCTGTCTGTCAGAGTGGCTTGGTTCGTATTCGCCCGATCCGCCATCTCAGCAAAACTGAGACCGCCGTGTTTGATTTCTGCATTACTGCGTCCTTCAGCATTTGGTTCAGTGTTTCTTTCATAGTGTTCTGTTGCAGACTCATGCAAAGGTACGTCTTTTCCTTGCGTTTGCGAGTCCTGCTCCTGTCTCTTCAGGACGGGGGTGACTTGCTGAGTAACTTCCTGCGTAACGTCCAATACAGAAACGTTTGATGGGATTCTTTCGTCTTCATGCAGCTCCTGAGTGTCTTGTATTTCCTGTAGTGGAAGTATCTGTGTGGAGCAATATTCTGAGATGCTGCGAGTTTGTGAAACATCATCAGGGGCAGCATTCATAGCTTGAGTGTCCAGCCCTTCGTTGTCAGACTTGTAGTCATCATCATCATCATCCTCTGCACTGGTAGCCATCCTTGCTTCCAGCTGATCCAGGCTCACCTGGCCCACAAGCTCATGGTTTCTCAAAACCTTCAAAAAAATAAAAATAAAAACATACTCATTTCCTGCATGGACATACAACCAGAGCACAGACAGACAGATAGATAAGGTCATGCATATAAGTATACGGAGGGAGAAAAAAGGACACAGACAGACTAACACAGGGGTCTGCAAGCTGTGGCTCCAGAGCCACATTTGGCTCTTTGGAACCTCTACAATGGCTCTTAATAGTGGCTAAAGAACTAACTAATTTACTATAATGAAAAATATCACTCTTAGAAGCTTTACTGTTTTTTATAAAGAATATTTGAATTGAATTTTCAAAACGGAGTGAAATCAAAAAACAAACAAAAAAAATCAAGAAACATGTTTTAAGAGCTAATATTTTAATTAGTTTGGAAATTATGGGTTTTATTATTATTTTAAAAGGTAAAAATAAAACTACATGTCTTTAAATGGCAATATATTTCCTATTGCAGGTATTTAACAAAAAATAATTAGGCTATGTTTTATTAAAAAGTCATGTCATATTTTGGAGCTCTTAACGACTTATTCAGCCAGATTCAGGGCCAAGCGGCTCTTTGGATATGAAAGGTTGCAGACCCCTGGACCAACATGAGAGAATAAACTGATTGGATGAAATGATGGACATATGAGTGGATGGAAGGATAAACAAATGGATGGATGAGGGGATGGGTGGTAATCTATAGATTAAGCCTGGAAATCAGACATAAGTGTGTATTTTTTTCCATCTATTCTCCTTTTCTGGACTTACCCACACTAAGAAAATACTACAACTATATTATTTCCCAGAATGCATGTGCATTTTGTGCTTCAAATACATTTAGACTAAGGCTGCCTCCAAATGTGCAACCCCCCCCCTCTATAGAGCACTATGCAGGACTTAAGCCATTTTATAGGAGTGTCCCAATGTCTCAAAATTTCCCACAATGCTGTGAAAACAGTGTACATTGATGGTGACTAAACAGATATATCCCAGAATGCGAAGTCCGTGATTTATATAGTTATTAAGTGGTTAGGATGCAGAATTAAAGGAACATTTCAAACTAAAACTGAAGTTATGGTGGATGATTTTCTTAAATCTTAAGGATCTATTGGTTCTCCCTCACGCTAATCTTAATGATGTGGTCATGTCCTCTTAGTATTAGTACTCCTAGAGTTTCTGTATCCAGTGAGCTTTGGTTTCAGCCGTTCATATTAACACTGCTCTAACTGTAAACTTTGAAAATGCAACGGGTTTATGAGAAAAAGAGGAAGCCCTATTAGGAAAGAAACAGAAAACCACAGGTGGGTCCAAGTACAGAATGAATGATTTCAGTTTACTTTGTCAGAACAGAAAGTAAGAAGCATCCCTGGTGATCCAGCAGCAATGAATCCGTATCAACAGAACATTTAAAACCAGTCTGCTTACTTGAGGCATAACTTCTAAACAGCTACAGGCTTTTTTTTATATCCACCTTTACTAAGCATAGATGCAAAAGTTCTGGATGGTTTGAAATTGTAGGTAATTTATTTTAAGTGGAGAAGAAAATGTCTGAATATTAGAAAATGATCTTAACGGTTGTTTCAGGAGGAGAGAGAAATGGGACATATATCCATGGAAAATAAAGCCACAACTGATCTCTTTCATTGTTTTGATAAGAAATCTATCCTAATCACACTTGGACAGAGGTTCCTTCAAAGGTCGTACGGTTTTACATTTTGATTCAAACCGACAGTGATGGGACTTAAAGCTGCTCAACAGTAGCTTCTTCTTCCTAACTGGAAAGTTTGCTGGGTCCTTCGACCCAAAGGAATGTCAGTGATGCTCAGACTTCAGAAACATGTCCTCACCTGATGCTTATCACTCAGGTGTGCCTCCAAGTCTGTGAGTCGAGCGCAGTCAAAGTAGCACAGTCGACACTTGTAGGGTTTGACGTCATCGTGCCTCGTCATGTGTAAGCGCAGGTTTTCAGCACTGCCGCTGGTGAAAGTGCATCTGTGACAGCGGAAAACGATGCCTTGTAGGTAACGGGACAGTTTAGGGCGTCGCACCTCTATGGGCACGACTCGCTCCTCTGAAATTAAAGAAATAAAAACAATTAATCCCGGGACTGAAGAAGACGAGACATCAGAGGGCGGGACGCCAAATCCTTTGAGAGCCTGACCCACCTCGATGCAGGACGATGTGATCGATCATGTTGTTCTTGTTCTTGGTCTGGTAGAGGCAGAGCGGGCAGCGGAGGTCCTTCACATGAGTCGGTTTGGACTGGCAGGTGGAATGGCCCGTCTCTAAGTGCATTTCCATGTTTTTTCTTTTAAAATGAGGCAAATTCAAACGATTAAATGTTATTTACAGCAGTAGAAAGTTACAGATAAAAGTCGTATTTCAAACAAACTAGATCAGATTCGACATATTTCATATAACTAATGGAGACGTTGTTTTCAGCTTACCTCACACCGGTGAAGAAGTCGCAGTCTTTGCACCTGAGGATTTTCTTTCCGTGCCGGTTGGCGTAATGGCGCCGGATGCTCGACAGGTGCTCAGTATTGAAGTTGCACATCTCGCACTGAAGGAGACTGTCGGACAAGCCGACTTCATGCAAATTCATGTTGGCTCTGTCCACATTCTGAGCCATCAGGCTGTAGTGGTTCAACTGTCGCTGCACGTCTGGAGGCTCCGAGTACATTTCTGTGGATTCTGTCGGATTATGACGACTCTTTTAATCCTAAATCTACCAAAGCTGAACGTCCAATTCTCAAAAATTACAACGTTTAAAGACGAGATGAACAACCTACCATCTACATCCTCTGGTTCTTCATTGACTTCTGGCAGGTTGGTGATTTTCTCAGATGAATCTAGAAACTCCTTGTCTGCACTTTCAGAAATCTTTTCCTCTTTATCGCTGCTCTCAACGATTTCTTTCTCGAGAACGTCTGAGAAATTAACCACATAACAGGAAGACAAAAATAAAAAAACAGAAACGTTGGACATTACAGCTGAGCTGCAAGTCCACTACTGTTTTAGGTACTTTGCATTCACACTTCATAAGCTGGGAATAGTTTCAGCCAATTAGATAAGAAACAAATATCAGTCGGAGCAACACTGTGACTCATCGTTTTCCTACATCAATGCTGTCATATGTAGTTTTTTCTCTTCCATTTTATGTTATCAGACTGCTGTTTTTAATCTCAAACATCTTTCTATACAATTTTTTTTTGAAATTCCCAATTGTCTATAGACGACAAACCAAGTAAAACACACAGTTTTGTACCAAAATGAATGTATTTAATCCTAATTATGATCTCCAATTGGATTGCTGGCAATAAAAACACGTTTTTTTGTCGTCACCTGAATTAATTAGTTAATGAAGCCTGTGAGGAGAGGGGCAATGCATTTCTTTTTAAATTGGTTATATAGAACAATCTTTAGGAATTGAAATGAGAAACGATTCAGAAATTGTCAATCCTACTTCTATATTCAGAGGTATAAACATGAAGTCTCTATATAGAGCCATTTACTGCATCAACTGTAGCTATTTTAGTTAAAAACCTGTTTTCTCTAGTTCTTGTATGTCTCTTAAAGGGCGTCTTCTCTTTTGTTGCCTCCCAAAAACTAGCAATGCTAACTCCCCGTTTAGCTGCAGTTAACTAAGCTGTTTAACAGAAGCAGATGCAAACGATGTTAGGAATATTTGAATGATCACAGCTTCCTTACCTTGGTGGTTTTTCAGAAAGTGACTTTGCCAAAGAACCAAAAAATTTGTTCTGTAAGCACAGCAGAGACACCGGAAACGCTTCACAGTCCCCGGTTTGTGGAAAAGGTATTTTTTTATGCTAGTGAAAGAAAATAACATTATTAATAACAAAGAAAAAAAAACAAACAAACAAACAAAAGCAAATTTCTAAGTAAATGTATTATTTATTTTCATACTTCTGTTAAATTGTAGAATAATGTAAATATGAAAAGAGAAAGATTTTCTTACTCTGCGTTCACCACGTTGTCCAGCTTCTTGATGGCTCCAATGGCGGCATGGCTTCGCTCATGCGATCGCAGACCTTTGAACGACATGAATGTCTTTTGACAAAGTTTGCAGGCGTATCCGTCTTCTTGTGTTTCAGCTTCCGGCTCAACGTCTGGAGGTCGTGAAGGTGACGGATGACGACTGGAAGGAGGAGCTGCATCGGTATGGCTGTTCTCCTTGACGCTTTCACTCGCCGTCCGTTTGTGTTGTTGAGAAGCCTGCAGGTTAAAATCGTGACAATCAAGCGCAAAACTAAAGCTGCGGGTGGTGTGAAATGATCCAGAGCACTTTGGGTTTACTTACCTCAGGAGCTGCTGTTGAACTGTCAAGGGAAACGCTTTTATTCGAGGAGTTCGCCTTCATCTGGTCTCGGTGGCGATCCAGATGTCTGCAGAGGTTTCTTGTTCCATATAACTGTACTTCACAGAACTTGCATTTGTAGAGCCCTGTGCTTTGCTTCTTCACTCCAAATGATAACACTGTAAAGTCCGTCTTGGTAAATAGGCGATGAAAACTATTATAATGATCAATCAGGGACTGAGACGAGTCGAATGCCAACTCTGGACACACCTTACACTTCATATTCAACCGTGCTTTTAATTTAAAATAGTTCAGGAGGAAGTTGTTCTTCCGCTTGTTATATCTCTCCAACAGCTTGTAGGTATTGAGAGCATCCAGTCTGTGAGAATATTTGTAGTGAGCCTGTAGGTTTTTACGCGAAAACGTCGAGTAAGTACACAGCTGGCACTTGTAAAAGAAGTCTGTCTTCAGCAACACGTTTCTCACGGGGTCGGCTTTTGATCCGGCGACCTGAGAACTGACCTCGTCAGAAGCTGCTGCTTTTCCCTGCTCCGTCTGGAGGTGAACGGAGCTCAGCAGTGTGTCTTTTAAGGGGGCGGCCGCGTCATCTGTGACCGGAGAGCTGTCGCTGTCTTGTTTGTGCTCTTTGGATTCAGCGAGGAGCTCAGAGACTGCTGCATTCCCATGCTGCCTTTGACAGTGGATTTTTAGCGCCTTGATAGATGGGTGAATTTCCGGACATCTTTTACACAGATACCCTCTTTCATAAGACTCTTTCCCCTTTGAGCAACCGACGATGTTAGAGACGAATATTTCCCCCGTTTTCAGCATACCTGCTCTCACTAAAATGCTTGGGTGCCTCATCTGGCTGTGTGTGAGAGTCCCGTGGTAAGAGGTGTTCACATAAGGACAGCTGGGACACATGTAGATAAACCGTCTGTCCTCGGACTTATTTTCATGGTGAGGTAATGGATCTTCCTTCTTGGGACCTGGCTTGTAAGTTGGAACGAAGTACTTCAGATACGCACCCCTTCCATGTGTCCTCACATAATGTCTTGCAAGTCGCTTTTTATAAATATAGAGGTTTGGACACAGCGTGCATTCATATAAGCACCTGTTGTGAGCAACATCATTGTGTTGCTCACGTATGTGTTTACTCAGTCTGATGTTTGTGCTGCAGACATAAGGACACTGGTGGCACTTCACCTTGACACAGACCTTATTAGTAAGGAGGGAAGCCTTGGAGCTAGCGGACTTTCTGTGGTGCTTGGCTAGTTTTATTCTGAGCCTCAATGATGGTTTAGGAGCCTCATTGTGCTCCTGTGCTCGATGCCTGTCCAGTTTATCCAGCGTTGCACAGATTTTTGGGCAGGTTTTACAAACATACCCGCTAAATTTCAAAGTCTCGCCAGAATCTAGTCTTTTCCTGTAGTCATCCAAATCCTGCAATTGCGCTGGATCCAGATGAAGACTGTCAACCCTGGAGGCAGAGGTAGGATGCCTCATCTGGCAGTGAGTAAGAATACCCTGAGAACTGGTGTTGATATAGCTGCAATATGGACACTTTGGGACATGCACCTGCCCCTCAATTTGTTCAGGTTGTTCGTCCGCTGGGTCCGTTTTTTTAACGTTCAAGTGTTTAATACCACAGTGCACACTAAGGCCGTGCTTTCGATTAAACGTTGCAGGGCACAAAGTGCACTTGAACACATTAGAAGGTGAAGTTTCTTGAACGACATCTTCAAGAGGGACTTGGAAAGATTCAAACAGGCCTGGCATTTCATTGAGATCCTCCAATTGGCTCTTTGCACTTGTTCCTTTGTCATTTGGGCGGTCCAAGGCGTCGTTTTTATCAGGCGAAGAATGAAACTTTTTGGAATGGCTCGCAAGAGAGATCTTTGAGTTACTTTTAAAAGAACATTTTGTGCATGAATGACTCTCCTCATTTTCTTCTGAATTCTCCTGGGCTGATTCTGAATCTGTTTTGTCTTGTAACGGCAATTTGTTGGGACCAACAAATAACCGAGCCTTTAAAGTCTCAAGGCTCATCTGCTTGCAGCCTGGATGTTGTTCCTGGTAGTGCCTATGGACTGCCTCTGCTTTTCTGTGACTGAAAACACACCACTCGCAATGATAGCCCGACTCTAACGCCCCCTTACGGAAACAGAGCTTTAGAATGGCTGTGACCGAAAGTTTGGAACGGTGGATTTTCCGCATGTGTGACATCAAAAGAAACACGTACTGAGTAGTAAATGAGCAGTACTTACAAGGAAGCTTTCTTGGCTTTTTGACCTTTATTTCTAAAGGTGGCGTCGGGTCAGCAGAAGTTTTCAAAGACTTGTTTGTATTTTCTTTTTTGTCCTCGGGTTTTTCTGGGAGGTTTTGGTTTTTAGCTGATTCAAGATGAGGTTTCTGCAGCTGTTTGAGAACCTTCGACGTGTACAGATGGATGTCTGAAGTTTTATTCGAAATTCTGTGGTGTACTCTTGAGTAATGGTCGACTACTACAGCTATCTCTTTGTTTCGATAGTTGCAAATAGGGCAGAAAAAGGCATCTTTCTCGCCTTTATTTATAATTGGAAGAGGTAGATGTGCAGCTGTGTTCGGTCCCTCTGACATTGATTTTTTAATCTTCTCACGCATCAAGGCTGTATATTGGAGAACACCATCCCGGCTGGAATACGGGTATCTATGGATTCTGTATTGATGGGCGATCACCCCTTGTGTGGATGGATTTCCAAAATTGCATAGGTGGCAGTAAAATAATCTTTCTGGATTCATATAGAGGTAATTTCTTTCAGCACCGCTTTTTTGGGGCTTAGCATTATTTTTGCCGCTTTTCTTGATGTGATTATTTGTACTGGTTAAAGTTTCCCTTTTAGCTTCAATCACCTTGGCACTATACTGTATGATGTCTTCCTTAGATAGGAGGATATGACCAGAGTGTTTTGCATTATGATGACCAATGACACTTCTAATTTGAGGGTTGGAGTAGTCGCAAAACTGACAGTAATGCATTTCCAGTGGTGAAAACAATAGATATCGGTCTGATTTAGACTTTGTTTTGTTACTGTTGGATTTAGAATGAGATATCTTTGCTCTGCTTTTATCTTTTGCAGACTTTACTTGTTTAGGTGTGGAAAAATCTAATGTTTTCTTAGAAACTTTTGATGATTCCTCCTGTAAGGTCACCGTGCTAACATTTTGCAGAGCCAGCTCAGGTTTGTACTTTGCTGTCTGTGAAGGAACTTTTTCTTCCACTTCCAAATCCTCCAATCTGTCCGTTTTTTTTATTATTGGTTTAGGAGGTGACATCACTGCTTTGAAGTCCTCCTCCAGAGATCTAACCTGCTCGATTCTCAAACAGTCCAGGGAGCTTTTGGAAGCGTCTGGTATGATAAGCTGGGGCAGAGATTCTGAAGAATTTTCCTGCGGATGAACCTCAGCTTTTTTGGGGGGTAATGCTTCCCCTTTAGGCATCCTCTCTGCTGTTTCCTTAGCTAACAACTTGATTTCATCTATTGTAACAGCTTGTTCTGGGTGTTTTTTCTGATAGTGTACTTGCATGACGACACTCGACTTGTGCGCAAATTCGCATTTGCTGCATTTGTACGGGGTCACATCCAGTACTGTGGAAGTCTGAGGCTGGCGTGAAGGTGTAACTTCCACCTCTTTATATGGTGTTCCCGTTCTCTTGGGGGATCTTTCTGGACTGGATGCTTTTTCACATGTTTCCTGCTGAGGTAGATCCTCCTGACATTTGCTCACTAAATATTGACAGAACAACAAAGAATTATCCACCTCACAAGTTGGATGCTTCTCCTTGTAATGGTTCATTAGGACCCTCATCTCGTTGCAGGTGAACGTACACGTGAAACATTTAAACATCAGTCTAAGTTCATTCAGTTTAATCTTGAACACATCTGGAGCCTCTGGATGCTTTTCTGTGTAGTGCCACTTGAGGTCAACTGTGCTGAGAAACTCAACAGGGCACTCAAGGCAGCGGAAGGTCGCGCTCTCATCAGCAGACCGCTGAATGTAGGCAGCGTTACATCTGACATAAGGGTGATCGCTCTGATAGTGAGAAGACACCAAGTTGAAGCTCCTGTTGCTGTAGTCGCAATGCTTACAGAAATAAAGGTTTGAACGTGCTGGGTCTCTGTTAATAAGCTCAGCTTTCTTTTCTTCGTCTTCGTCGCTTACTTCAAAAGAGAAGTCCGCATTGCCTGCAAGTTTTCCGCTTATATTTTCATTTTCTGCAAATGTGTCTTGCTTTAACTTCGCTTTTTTCACTTTAGGACCTTTCAAATTTCCATCAGTGGTCTTCTTGTTAATCTCTGTAATAGCTATATTTGTTTGTTCTTCCAGAGAACCGGATCCCACTACCTTAGCCTGATAAAGATGCTCACTTTGCAGCGAACTGACTGAGCTTTGGTTGTATAAATCGATTTGCGATAGTTTGGTGACTTTACTTGTCCACTGGTGGCTAGCATCTGGAGCAGTATGCACTGAAATCAGAGTTTTTTTTACATTACTGTCTAATATAAGGTTGTCATTCATTCCAGATGATGCTGAAAAATACTTGTTGATAGTTTGTGATGGCCTCTTGTATGTTCTAAGATCCTGTGGGCAGAGAGCGTCTTCAGCTTCATCGGATTGGTCTCCTAAAGAGTCAGGCGCGTCTTGATCTGGGCTGTCAGGGATGATCATAGTTTCTGTCAAGTTGGGGCTTTCGGGTTTTTGGCACTGTGTTTCATGCTTTGTCCAAACATCACGAATACACGTCTTAAAATCACAGCTCCTGCATGTAAAGCTCTTTCTCGAACCTTTGCTGGTCTCTGGGTTGGTTTTTTTACTCTCGGCATATTTCAAACCAGCGTCTCTAAGGGAAGCATCTATGTCCAAGCAATGTACCTTGTTGAGATGCTCGAAGAGATACACCTTGGATTTGAAGATTAGGGTACATTTAGTGCATTTTAAAGACCTTGCCAGAGATTCTTGTGAAGAAGTGGCCTCATCCCGGTGTCCAGAGCTGGAAATCTGCAAATCTAATATTTATAGAGGGAGAAAGAAATGTGAGCCACACATTCTGTGTCAAATTTTCACAAAAATGAATATGGACTGTTATAATATTACATACCACTTTGCATACTGAATTCCTTATACAGTTGCTTCCTTCAAAAAACATCCACAGTGGTACACCTGGAGGATTAGCAGAAGGGATTGTTTCCATTAATAAAGGTCGCAGTTAATGATTTTATAAACGAGTTTGTATGTTTGGTCTGCATCTTCTTTTTTTAGAATGCATATAGTAGAGGTTCAAAAAAGGACATTTTCTTTTACATTAGTTTTAGAAAATGAACTGATAAACCGATTTCTGAAATAAAACTTTTCTGCCCTGCACGTTCAGCAGAAATCAGCCATTAAGTATCCCCGAACCGCAACAAAACCTCTCCAAACACAAGTTAGCAAGGGAGATTTAACAGTGAAGTGAAACGCACTACAGCTCTTTAATACTTACGTTTGTGTGTATGGATGATATAGTGCCTAGGAATCAATGTTTTGAAGAGAAGCTGCTCAAAACACACACCAACACGTTTCCGCCATTTTTCCCGCTAGTGAATCTGGCCTTCCTCCTCCTCCTCGTTCTCCCTTCTCCTCCCCCTTCTCCTCAGCGTCTTCGCTCGCGCTTCTTCTTCGGGTTGTTAGCGGTTTGCACAGAACTGCAACATGAATCAGCGCCACCAATTGGTGAGTAGTGTGAGTCAGAACGGAGAAGTGAAGCCTCAGTCCAGAAGAGCGCAGTCCCAGGAACAAGCTGAGATACTGCGCAGAACCCTCAAATTTCCAGGTCTCTGTTAGAAGACCCGAGCTTGAGGATAATACAGATACCACCCTACAAGGGTGAGATAGTGATTTTTTTTTATATATATATATACAGCTTCTAGTTTTCCTCACGGTTTTACGCCGGTTTTAAGTCTTCTCTTGTTTAGTGAAGGTTGGGAGAAAATCCGTTAGATGCATTTTCACAACTGGAATGGAATAAGATTTTGGTATGATAAATAAAAATTTACTTTCTCATTAATTTATTAATGTGCATCTCTTCATTTAATTTATTGTTTTTGTTGTGGTTTGCGGCATACGATACGTTCCGCTTTAAGTTGTTGTTTCCTCCGGATCATAATATTGAACGCACCGCAACAGGAGAATAGCCCCTATTGCTAAGGTTAGATTTTTTACCTTTGGTATTCTTACATTGTAAGAAAAAGGACATTTATGTTCGACTGGCCCAGAAAAAAACACCATGCTAAGCAACCGTTTAACTCTCGCCGCGCTGAGGTGGACAGCTGGAAGGGGGAAGTGTCACCCACAATGTTTGACCAACTTGTCCAGGTGGCTCATCCAAAACCACACACCAAGGAGTAACGACGGTGTCCATCCAGAGTCCACGGTGCTGAGACGAGCATTGTGCCTCCAGAGTCAGTTTAATGTAAGGCATACAGAAACACATCGCGATGGCAGCAGGTCGTTCAGCATGTCTGCTGCTTCCGTGGTGAATTCAGCACCTGCTCACGTCCAGCCTTACCTCAGACTGATGAGGCTGGATAAACCAATCGGTAATTGTATTCATCGTGTTATTCCCGTTATTCATTTCACGTCACATAGATTCATTACACACAGACCGATGGTTTCAGTCTTACTTGCAGTCATTATAGATATACATTTTTCTTCTTCCATTTTACCAAGAATTTATATCTAGGATGAAGAACAATTTAAAAGTATACCTTTATATAGATATTTATCATAATTATGTTTATTAACTGCCTATAAGTTGTTTTAAATGTAATTTTATGGTGACACAGAACCCTTAATCGAACACTTGTTAATTTATGAAATATAGCTGAAAATGTGTAGCTTTTCTTGGCACAAATTACCCATCCAAGTTAGTCTAAAATGTAACTTTGATATATAAACTTATCGTATGTCAAACATTATTAAATTGTCAGCAATATTTTGTAGGCTCTAATTTTTCAAATACCGTTGACTCAGACTCCGCTAATTTACTTAACAAATAAACTTGTTTATTTCCAACCTAATATAAATTTTAGTTGCATGTTAGGCCGCCTGTGGGAAGCATTGTAGTGTTGGAACAAGAGAGATTTAAAGAAAAGAAAAAATATGAATAACTGCACTTGAAATAAACTTTGAACTATTTAACAATATATCACAATAACATGCTTTTCACATAGCAAGCAGTTCTAAATAATGTGATTTATTTATTATTATTCTATAATTGATCAATCTACGTTGGTTAACAAGACTTGGATAATGTATTGTTGGCATGAAATCAATAAAAGACGTACATAAAAACTGAATCATGTCTGCTAAGGAAACTGAAACAAAAACAAAGAAAAAAAATAAACCGAGCAACGGACCTTGAGGAAGAAATTGGATTAGAAATATCGGACCTCTGAAAGCCTTCTTTAAATGAAGAAAAGACGTCACCTAAACCTCAACCAAACGTTTTGTAAATAATCCTCCATTTAACGCTGTGTGTTTGGTGTTCAGGAACATGGCTGCTGTACCTTCCTTGTACATGGAGCATCGCCTTGGCAGCAGGGCCAGGAAGTCTCCCAGATTTTGGGATGCTTGCTCTGTTTGGTACTGGCGCCCTGCTGATGAGGGGTGCAGGTTGCACCATCAATGACATGTGGGATAAAGATTTTGACAAACAAGTAATTCTAACTATGCATATATCACATTCAGCTAGCTTTAAATGAAAGAAAGTGTGGAATATGCTGAATAACCAGTTAATTAAACTGCTGTAGAATAATTTTGTGCAACTCAAGATTTACTGGAACTTGGAATCTAAGTACTTACTATTTAAGCAGCTCCTTGCTTTTGTAATACCAGCATATTGTTCAGTATATTGGGCAGATGTCGTAAATATTATTTTACTATTTTGATGTGTGGTTTAATTCCTTATGTTAGTTAACATAAAAAATGAACTAAAGCATATATGCAGAAAGCTCATGCAGTCATTATATTTTCAACACATTTGTTGTTTCTGTGCAGGTAGCAAGGACAGCATCTCGACCCATCGCATCAGGGGAGATTTCAAGGACGCAGGCACTTGTTTTCCTTGGAGGGCAGCTTTCCCTCGCACTTGGAGTCCTCCTGTGTCTTAACTACTACAGGTACCTGGATTTATTTTCAACATTTACAAGCAATAGCAAAAAATCATCCTAATAGTAGAAATGGTGGAGCTATGACAAACACATTGTTTTCTGGTAAAAATCTGTCATTTAAGAATAGACCATCAACATTTTAATAGCTTAAAGTTGGAGGTATTCCTCCTTCACAACCCCCACTTAATTTGGCTCTGCTGCAAACTTCTCTGCTTCTCCTAACTTCCACTGCCTGCATTCCGTTCTGCTGTGGTGCGAAGCCCAGAGGAGCTCTAAAGGTCATGCACAGATTCGTGATAAAACCATAAAAAACATAAAACTTTTCTTCAGAGTTCATTTGGGTTGACCATATGTTCAACAACATTTAGTAGTTCTGAAATGCAAGATTATGGAGCAGGCTCTTCTTTGCTGGTCTGTATTTTCTTATTCCTAGTTTATGAAAAACTCATTAAAAGTCCACCTGGTGTTCCAGCGTCCTCCAGTTTATCAGCTTGAACCTAACTTAGAGGTTGTTGGGTTACTGATTAGTTAGGAGAGAAACTTTTCAATGGCACCGTAAATGGACTGATCATGGAAAGTTTCCAGCAAATATTTGGTTGGCATTCTGTAAACTCAGACTAAATGGTCTCCAGTGATACAGCTCCACAGCAACAACATTCACCACGTGTCCTTGACCAGGCCAGGTGTGAAACGGTAGAGTTAAGAAGATCAGGATTATCATAACCAAAGCAAATGAGGGGGGAAAACGCCTCGTCCCTCTGCTAAGGATGCTAAAAGCTTCACTTATACTGAATCTGCCAACATAGGGAAAGTTATTTTTGGCAGAAGTTAGTTTTCTGTACCAAAGGAATTTTCTGTCATTCATCACCAAAGTTTCCTTTCATCACCTGTGACCATTGCTGCTATTATGGAGGTATTTGTTTTTAAAGGTTTCTTTATGTTCTCCCTCTCCTGACAGCATAGCTCTGGGGGCCTCTTCCTTATCTCTCGTCATCACCTACCCACTCATGAAGAGGATCACTTACTGGCCACAGTTAATGTTAGGTTGGTGTTTTCAGGAAGTCAGTCTGTTAGGCTCTCCATCCTAAAGCTGAAGTCCTGCTCCTCTCACCTCTCTGCAGGCCTTACCTTTAACTGGGGCGCTCTCCTCGGCTGGGCTGCAGTGCAGGGCTCTTGTGATTGGTCCGTGTGCCTTCCCCTGTATTTCTCTGGAGTGATGTGGACGTTGATTTATGACACAATCTACGCTCATCAGGTGAAGATATCTACTCCGTAGCAAGGTTTAAATATTCTTCATTGGCTTTTAATCTTATTTAGTTTTGACTTCTCATTTTCAATTCTAATCTAGTTTTAATTAGGTTTTAGTATTTGTTAGCTAGTTTATTGTAGATTAGTTTGTGTTTGTTTTTTTCAGTTTAGTTTTTGTCAGTTTCGGTTGATGTTTTATTCTTTTATTTAATAAGACTTACATACCAGGGACAAGATTAAAAAAGAAATAATAATAGTAATAGAGATAAAATCCCTTATTGCAAAATCATTAATCAGAAACTAGATCTCATATTAATGCTTTATAATAAAGGCACAAACAAAAACTAAGAAAATTCTCTTAAAATTCATTTTGTTTTAGTTAGTTTTGTAAACTTTTTTATGATTATATTTATTTGTGTGTTTTTAATTTGGAAGGCCTATTTTTTACTTTTTTTTTTCAATTAATGAAAATATCTTAAATTCTAGTTTTAGTTATCAAAACATAACCTTGCTCAGTATGTTAGAAATGTTCCTTTAAATCATGAAGAGTCATTTCTCTTTTAATTGAGAAGTTGGATCACACTCGTGGTTGTTAAAGTAACCAGCTTTTCATTCTTAATGTTGATTTTATTCAAGAACAGCTGCTGGGGAATCATCAAGGCTTTCTGAGATAGAGAAAAGGAGCAGTGACATCTAGTGGGCGACTGACGCCATAGCAACATTTTAAGGGTGCGACTAATCACCAGCACCCTTTTTAATAACCTTATTTTTTTATTTAATTATTTTAGATAATGGTTGATTCATCGTTATATATTAAAAATGATTCGGTCTCACACTTGTTGGGAAATTGTTCAACAAAGTTCTTCTGATTTTAATGAAAAGAAAAACCTTCATGGATAGAACCTCACTTAAACATTCTTCTAAGTGCAGTGAATCGATAGAGAAGAAGGTGGGAAAGAATGACCCACCGGTTGGAACGGCTTGACAGACACTGCTGAGAAGAGAGTGGGAGCCTCCACTCTTGTTCTAAGGACTCACTCAAATGACTGTACACTGTCTGGCCAAAAAAAAATTTGCCACCAAAAAATGGTCAGACTCTCTAATATTTTGTTGGACCGCCTTTAGCTTTGATTACAGCCGCATTCGCTGTGGCTTTGTTTCAATAAGCTTCTGCAGTGTCACAAGATTTATTTCCATCCAGTGTTGCATTAATTGACCTGACCAACTGCAGTAACCCCAGATCATAGCACTGCCCCCACAGGCTTGTACAGTTGGCACTAGGCATGATGGCTGCATCACTTCACCTGCCTCTCTTCTTACCCTGATGCACCCATTACTCTGGAACAGGGTCAATCTGGACTCATCAGAACACATGACCCTCTTCCATTCCTCCAGAGTCCAATCTTTAAGCTCCCTAGAAAACTGAAGCCTTTTTTTCTGGTTAGCCTTACTGATTAGAGGTTTTCTTACGGCTACACAGCTGTTC